>JAJOOO010005783.1:0-37616 GCA_029582685.1 Solanum piurae
CAAGAACGAAAGTCTAACTAATAATGGAATGCACACGAGTGTAGAAAGAACTAACTAAAGTAATCTATAAGCTAACTACACCTAACTGGACCCCCATAGGCCCAGAAGGTACACTCGTGCGCAGGTTAAATAAAAACCCGAACGGACCCCCATAAGCCCGACGAGTACACAGAATAACTATAACTAAAGATAATTGCATATGAGAACCCAAGAACGGAGAACACGAACCAGAACCTCAACCCCAATTAGTAAAATCTGACAATACGGAGGCCGGACCTCGAACCGGGTGCTCACCAGAAGTACCCAAGTAACCAATCACAAGTATCAAGTATCTGAGGTCGAAACTCTAACCAGATACTCTATATAAGTATGTGGGAAATAGAGGCCGGAACTCTAACCGGATGCTCCATATAAGTATCTGGGAAATAGAGGCTGAAACTCTAACCGGATGCTCCATATAAGTATCTAGGAAATAGAGGTCGGAACTCTAACCGGATGCTCCATATAAGTATCTGGGAAATAGAGGCCGGAACTCTAACCGGATGCTCCATATAAGTATATGGGAAATAAAGGCCGGAACTCTAACAAGATGCTCTACAAAGGTGCCAATGTAGCTGCTGAAAGATTCCTAATCAATCTATGCTCATAAATGTCCGTGGAACGCCGTCCACACTTAGACAATCAATGTGAGTCCTTGGAATCGAATCGAAAATCAATTCAAATCACTAAGCAGAGCTAGTATCGCCAACGTAACTCGTGAAGCCGTAACATCGGAGAAATAGTGATAACTATTATCGGAGCAAGAGCATCGCCTAGCTAAGGCCCAAACTATCAGACTCAAGTCTTCTACACCAGTCTACAGGGATCTAAGTCAGTCGAGCAACGTCGGGGCAAAACTAAGGCCTATCTGTTTCGAATCATGCATTTCTAAGGTAAGCCCTAGTTAAACCTAAGCTAAGGCTCAACATGCTTCAAATAAAATGTAGTCAAGCATACAAGTACTCCACATAGCAAAGAGGGTCAATTAATAACACAAAGCATGCTCACAATTACCCAATAATTCTCGAAATAGGCCGAAAACATGATTTTTAAACACCTATACGAGATTCAATAACTACCCAACCCAAATCCCAACTAATAAACATGCATTCACATTCTCGAGCTCAATCTAAGAGAGGGAAACCGTAGCCTACCTGTAAGCCGATCACACGGCTCCAAAATCACTTCTCCGGAGCTTTCTCTTTCCGAACGTCCTCGAAACGCTGCCCCTCTATAAAAAATAGAGCCACAACATTATTACAGTCGTTTAGACACCAAAATCACAACAAACGGAGACGGATCAATTTTGGAGTCAAAACGGGAATCGTGGGACCCGCACCGAACTGTCCGAATTTGACTTCGTCAAGACACCCTAAACAGAACCCCAAACTTGTGGTCCAAAATGGAACACAATTCGGGGATCAAAACGCATGAACACCCAACAAGCAAGAAAACCACACTTATATCAACTTAAAAGAAAACATTGCAGCAGTCTAAACTTGCAATTAACGAGAATCAAAAAGTTCCCAGCACTCCTTGAACACTCTACGACGAAGAAACGATAATTTTCAACCCGTGGGACTTCGAATCACCCAAAACCGAGCTAAGATGAGTGAGTTATGATCAAAACAATAATGCCAAAAACTACAGCTCGGAAAAGGGTTCTGCAGTCAGGTTAATTGCGAAATTTACCTCAAACGGAGACCCCAAATCACTATCCGAGCTCACCAACACGTTGTCCTCGAAAAATCTCACAACTTTGCCTTTTGAATCGCCCAAATCGATTGAGAGATGAGAGAGTTATGAGGGTTTAAGTTTGGGGAAAAGTTGCTGGTTTTTCTGCATCTTATAGCAGATTTTCTGCACTTTTCCCAAAAACTAAAAACTCCGACAGGGTGCTCCGATCTCGTTCGAAACCCCGTGCATGCAAATGAGATACGCAACCATACCAAATTTGATATTCCGGACTCAACGGCGCAGTCAAAATTTCCATCAGAGGTCATCTCGATAAAAAGTGGGTCCCACTTCCAAAAGCCATTTTAAATCAAAAACTACAAAAGAGCTCCGAAAAATATCGAAACCCTCTAGACACAAAAGAAAGGTCAATCTAGACCAAACTTGACATTCTGGAGCTAACCACACTGACGGAATTTTCATCTGAGCGCGTTTTCCAAGAATGTTGACCAAAGTCAACCTTAAGCCAAATTTCAAAGGCTAAAACGCCTAATCGCACCAACTCACACTGAAAACCTCGGGAGTCATGCCGACCATGCTTCTAGCCTAAAATGACCCTTCCGGAGCTGATGGAATCGTCAGAATTGGATTCCGATGTCATCTTCTTGAACTTTTGATCGAAAATGATCGTTCAAGGTTCATAAGCTCCAAAACACTAAAACTCATATTATAACCAAACGAACGACCAGGTGACCGAACTGTCAGTCCCAGCAAGTCATAAATGACTCGGGGTCGCTACAGGAACGCTCTAAACGACACACAGAAGGCAAGACACATAAATGACCAAGAGGGTCATTACAACTTTGGAGCTTGAAAATTTAGCTTGAATTTGATGAGTTTCATGACATGCATTTTAGGCTCGTGCGTCGATGAGCATTATGATTTGCAGTTTAGGCTCGTACATCAAGGAGCACGTTGACTTACATAGACTCTTCAATTTCGATTTCGGATGAAAACTTGTCCTCATCCTCAATGTCAATTATATTTCCTTTGTAAATTTCGAAGTTGGACAACTCTTGATCTCCATTTGAAGTCATACTCAGTTCCATATCATGAGCACCGCGTTGCTAGTTCTTCAAACGTTTTAGGCGTTATGCCTTGCAATATGTAACAAAGATCCCAATGTATACCTTGGATGCATATTTCGATACCAGAAGTTTCACTAAGGCGATCTTTGCAGTTAAGGCTCAAGCTCCTCCAACGATTTATGAAGTCAATGACTTGTTCATCATTCCTTTGACGGGCGTTTTCAATCTCTATCATGCTCACAACACGTCTTGTGCTATAAAAACTCTTAAGGAATTGTTGCTCCATCTGCTCCCAACTATCGATGGAACTAGACTCAAGATCTATGTACCATTCAAAAACAATTCCCGTAAGAGATCTAACAAACTGCTTAACAAGATAATCACCATATGTTCCAGCATTATTGCAAGTTTCGACGAAGTGTGCTACATGTTGTTTTGGATTTCCATTGCCGTCGAATTGCTGCAACTTAGGAGGTTGATAGCCAACATGTATTTTTAGGTTATCAATTCTCTGAGAATACGGCTTTACATATGTGAGAGGAGACTTGGACGTGCACTCAAATTTATCTTCAATAGCCTCTTTGATGAAATCCTTCAATTTGTCAATAGGAATCAGACTTTCAGCAGACACTTAAAACCCGTTGATGATTGTTTCTTGTTTTGTGGAGGACTCTATTTTCTCCTGAGTTTCATGAATATTTGCACATAATTGGGTGGATTCTCTTTTATCTATATTCTCCATCATGTTTGTCAACTTGGTAATTTGGACGTCTTGACCTTTGATGTACTTTGATAGGCCTTTAACTGCTTTCGTCAAACTTGTAAGTTGTTCTTCTATTGTGGAAGTTTCAACCACCATCGTGTGCATTACCATCATAGGTGATGGAGAATAACATGGATTTTCCCAAACATGAGATGCAAACATGTTGTATGCCGATGCCAATTTGTAAGCGTCTAAAGTTTCAATCCTGAAATACAGCAAACAGGAAAGGAAAATAGCAAGCAAACAACAGTATGTGTATTTGAATTTATGCGAAGGTTACAATCTTTAAAAAATCTTTAAGAAAAGATATGTAATCCCATGATTCTTCTCTTCAATGATGTTCTTGATTTGATGGAATTCTTGCGGCTCAACTTTTGGAGCGAAGACTTCTTTGTACTTGCGGCTTAACACTTGGAGCGAAGACTTCTTTCTATGCGGAAGACTTGTCGATCACCACTGAAGAGCAAGGATTCTTTATGTATTTCTATGTGTCTTCTTATTTTCTTCCTCTTCATCGACATTACAACATAGAGCTTTTGTGCCATCGCCTGTGAACTTGGTGTAACACCAATTTGGCAAATATTCTCCTAATGTAATGGGTCGCCGCAGCTCTTGGTAGTGGTGCACCTTTATTTCCTTCTTCTTTGAATGCACGATCAAAGTTTTGGTTTTGGGTTTCCTTACCATCTTTTCCCTGACGTGTTGCTTTGTTGACTCCTTATGCGAACTCACTTTTCTGCGTCTACGGCGAGTCACAAGAGTCCAGCGCCAATCATCAAGATCATCTACTAGGTCTTCATCTTGTCTTGTCGATCCCTCTCCTACAGAAGCCACATCACTTATTATAGGAAGAGATAACAAATTATTTACATCAATGGGCTCGAAGTCTCCAAACTTAATCATTCCTGTCTGATTGGTGTTTGGAATGTCTTGCTCCATAATTCCTTCAACGAAATTACAGGTCATGACCAGATTGGGTAAGTTAGAAGTGACACTGACTTTGTTTGAACTCAATTTCTCATCTTCAAGTTCAATCTTCCCTTCGCGATCTAAGTCCATAATTTTATCTTTGAAGACGAAGCATTTCTTGATAGGATGGCCAACCAACCGGTGATATTTGCAGTATTTTGGATCATCACTCCTCCCTGCTTCATCTGGTCGTTTCATCTCTGGTAACTCAAAAAGTTTCATCTCAAGGAGTTCATCAAAGATTTCAGAAACATCTGAACCAAGAAATGGGTAGTCCTTCCACTGCATTTCCTTCAAGGTGAGCTTTTGATTTGTCCATCCTTCAAAAGAATTTACTTTTGCGCTCTGCGTATTGCCCACCCTTGTGGTGAATTTCACATGAGAGGCATTGACGTTCATGGATTCTTTGTTTTTAGTCTTTGGCAAATATTTTCCCACTTTCTTGAATTCTTGCCTTTCTTTGACTTTGCGGAGTTCGTGGACAGGTGGTGCTTCAGTTCCGACCGACGACATGCTCAACTCCATATCATGAGCGCGAGTGGCCAACTCTTCAAAAGTTTTAGGCTTTATGCCTTGCAAAATATAGCGGAGACCCCAATGCATACCTTGAATGCACATCTCTATGCCCGAAGCTTCACTAAGTCTATCTTTACAGTTTAGACTTGCATGCCTCCATCGGTTGATGAAGTCAAAGACCGGTTCTTCATTTCACTGACGTGTGTTTGTAAGTTCCACCATGCTTACAATACGTCTTGTGCTATAGAAGCGGTTGAGAAATTCTTGCTCCATTTGTTCCTAACTATCAATGGAACCAGACTCAAGGTCCGTGTACCAATGAAGTGCGTCTTGTGCTATAGGAGCGGATAAATTGTTTGACGAGGTAATCGTCGTATGTTCCAGCATTGTTGTAGGTTTCAATGAAGTGCGCCACATGTTGCTTTGGGCTTCCTTTACTATCGAACTGCTGAAACTTTGGAGGTTAATAACCGGCAGGCATTTTCAAACTATCAATCCTTGCAGTGTATGGCCTTGCATATGTCAAGGAGGATTTTGTAGCAACCTCGTACTTGTCTTTAATGGTCCCCATGATGAAATCCCTGATTTGGTTGATCGAGATCGTTCCCTCTGAAGAAACTTGGATCTCTTTAGCATATTCAACTTGCTTTGTGGGGAGATCGACTGTTTCTTGGACTTACGGACGTTTTCCAGGTGCGTGACTTGATTTTTCATCCATCATCCCCTCCACCCTATCAGTTAGTTTAACAATTCGAGCATCTTGATCTTGAACATACTTGGTCAAGCCTTCAATAGCTCTTGTCAAGCTCATAAGTTGTTCTTCTACGGATGAAGCGTTAGTCACCATTGCGTGTATTACCATAGTAGGTGGCGGAGAGTAGCGTTGATTTTCCTTGACATGAGATGCAAATATGTTATGTGGGGTAGATCCTGTGCTTAAGACATCATTATCGGCTGAAGCGAACGACTTTTTGGATGTAGATAGGCTCAATTGGGCAAGAACCCTCTCGACCATTTCAGAAATGTCTTCTTTTGCGGATTTTGCAAGAGACTTTACACCTTTTGGAGATGAACCAAAGGCAATAGTAGATTCGGACGGCACTCGTGAGGCTTGTTGTCCTAGCAATTTGGCTTGGTTCCTTGTGATAGGTCCCATGTTTCTTGCAGTAACATCAAGGATGTTTTCTACAGCGATGTAGAATTTGGATTCATCAGTTTTGCAGATGCAGATGCAGATTTTGATGCAGATGCGGATACGGATGTAGATCCAGATTTGTATGCAGATGCAAATTTCGAGTTGATCTTCTTGAAAGCCATCTCAGTGTTCTTGAACTTTGATTTTTGAAAAGAAAAGATGAGAGGTAAAGATTGTCCCACTAGGCGTGCCAATTTGTAAGCGTCTAAAGTTTCAATCCTGAAATACAGCAAACAAGAAAGGAAAATAGCAAGCGAACAACAGTATTTGTATTTGAATTTATGCGAATGTTACAATCTTTATAAAATCTGTAAGAAAAGATATGTAATCCCATGATTCTTCTTTTCAATGATGTTCTTGATTTGATTGAATACTTGCGGCTCAACTTTTGGAGCGAAGACTTCTTTGTACTTGCAGCTCAACACTTGGAGCGAAGACTTCTTTTTATGCGGAAGACTTGCCGATCACTTTCTATGCGGAAGACTTGCTGATCACCACTGAAGAGCAAGGATTCTCTATGTATTTCTATGTGTCTTCTTCTTTTTCTTCCTCTTTTCTTTTGGTCTTATGAAGACCTCTTTATATAGGCTTGAGCTAGGGTTTTAGGGGTGTTTTCGTCCAAGCAATTTTGGTCCTTGGGCTTGAAGAACATGAGTTGGGCTCGTCTTGTCAACTTAATGGACTGACCCAAATGTAATTTGGACTTGATTTAAGTCATATAATTTTGACTTAAATATTAATCCAACTTTATTAACCAGTAATTTGACTTAGTCAACATATCATGAATTTAAGATTTAATCCAAATTTGGTATGGATTTATCAATAAAATTTCATTGTCTACATTCACTATTACCCTTTTGATTATTTCAAATCAATCTCTTAAAAACTGTAAAATAGTAAAAAAATAATTACACACTAGAGACATAATCTAATATTGCAATATTGGTATAATTATTGGACTCATAGATGTAGGTCGTGTAAGAGGGACTTAGGTAAGTTAGCATTGAAGTCATTAATGAGGGAATTTTTCGTAACTAACTAATTAATTGTGATTGATGTATATAAGGGTAACATTTAAATACCAAAATTATAAGTTGTTGCATGTGTTATGTTGTTTTTGTGTCAAAATCACTTGATATATGTACAGGTTATAAGGTAATTACCATTTTGCATCAACCCTCACCACTACCTTATTTGAACGATCAAGATCGATGATACTTACTAGGTACACATGATTTATTGTATTCATACTACACTTACTGCACGCATATTTTGATACCTGTACTAGTGGAGTTGATTTGGAGACACCATTAAGCACAAATCCCCTTTTTACAGTAACAAAGGAGTAACAAATACTTGAGAAAAATAATATCATGTTGCATAATCACTCATCTAAAAGCTATTAGACTACAAAATTCGGATAGAAAAAGGGAATGTTGACAAAGGAAATATCATGTCACTTATTGTTAATTAGACTCAACATCCAGGAGTGTAGGTAATTTTTATTCATACACCTGTTGATCTGTTGGAGTACTCTTGAACCAATGACGCAAACAGCGATGGCCTTTCCAGCAATGTACTTGGTCTCTCATATTCCTTTGCCCGTCCTGTCAAAGAAACCACAACACCCACATCATCAAAATCTCGAAAATGGCAAATTGTAACAAACAAGTATGCATAAGTTAGACTTGAGTAAAATGAATCATCTGTGTACATATTCTGTACTGTTCAGTCCTTTGAAAGACTTACCATCATCTACAACAAGAACACGATCACAGTCTATCACGGTTGGTATTCGGTGAGCAATGGTGATAATAGTGCAGTTTGCAAAGTCCTCGCGGATAATCCCCTGGATGACAGCATCAGTTTGAGAATCAACAGAAGCTGTTGCTTCATCCATGAAGAGAATTTTACTATTCTTGAGCATGACTCTCCCTAAGCAAAGGAGCTGCCTTTGTCCAACACTCCAGTTGTCTCCACTTTCTACTACTGGGGAATCAAGTTTCTCAGGCTTTGCTGCTACCACATCTTTTAATTGGCAGCGTTCAAGACTCTATTAGATACAAAAAAAAGAGTTAAAGAAAAGGCGGAAATTCTAAAAGATATGATATGATTAGATGAAAATTCTTTACATACCCTCCATATGTCATCATCTGAATACATTTCTAGCGGATCAATGTTGCTTCTAACTGTCCCTTGAAACAGAATTGGTTCCTGAGGGATGATACCAAAGCGTGATCGAAGATCATGAAGTCCTAGCTTACAAATGTCAACACCATCAATTATGATGGTTCCAGCTGAAGGTTCCACCATCCTAAAGAAAACTTGTATTAGAGTGGACTTCCCACTTCCAGTCCGGCCAACAATGCCAATTTTATCACCTCCATTAATTCTAAGAGAGATTCCTTTCAGAACCAGTGGTGTATTAAACCTGTACCGAACCTGCAAGAAAGACGCATATAGTTTTATTCAGAGGCAGGAGAGACCTAAAGGGTGAATAGGGTCTATGACAAGACAAAGAAGCTCGAAATTGATTCATGAAATAAAAAACTTAGGTAGTCATGCTAATATCACCTGCAAGTTATTGATCTCAATATCACCACGATATGGCCAATCTACAGATGGAAGACAATTTGCTATCCTCCATGAAGCTTCTGATGGTATTCTTATGAACTGCTTTATCCTTTCAACTGAAACCATTCTGTTCTCAACCATACAGCTCATGTATACGGCCCAAAAGAGCACACTATTTAGAGGCAGTCCATAGGATAGTGCCAATCCAACATATTCTGATGACAGACAAAATGATTCAATCAATTAGCAATAGAGAAATTTATGATCAATGAATTATAATTCTCAGCAGTTTATCTTAATCTATATTTACTGAACTTTATTTTCTATACTTCTGAAACTCATTTATATCAATACCAGGAGTCGGGACATGGAGAGTTTATCTTAATTATCAGAACGGGTGTCCACATTATTTCATTGTCAATGAAGTCAAACCAAAGATGATCTAAGAATTTCACCTGGTGGGATAACAAAGCTTGGCAGCAAGACCATGAAAATGGTGGCAACGCAGATCAAAATACTACCAATAAACTCTAGGCGAAGACCTAGCCACTCATTTGATGCATTGCTGTGGAAATCCATCCGTAGATTAGCATTGACTCTGTCAACATTTCCTTGGAAGAACATATCTTCCTTCCCAAAGCAGCGTACAGTCATGATCCCTGATACGGTTTCAGAGAAGTGATGGAGGATTGGAGCTTTGGTGATTGAACCAAGTCTGGTTAATTCACGTGAGGACGCAATGTAGTATCTCTGTACACCAGATGAAAAAAAAGGAAAAGGAAATTAGTACATATGCAATAGTAGGAATCTACTGCCTCAACTGCAATTATATCTGAATGACTTTATCTTCTTCTTTTACGTCTGCATGACCTTATCATTCTTTAAATGATGAACAGTTTAGTTTCATTAGAATGTTTCATGTGCTATACCACCAGAAATTAGAAATTGGTGTCTGCTAGGCCTTCCAATGATCAGTGTAGCTTGGTGTACTCGTGTAATATTTTGAACTACATCTAGCATAAACATATAACACTATTGGTGATGCAGCATATCCTGGTGGCAGTTAAAAGAAACTAGCTAAGACATTCAATGCAAACTTTGTCAAGTGTAGCTAACTATAGAATGAACGGTGACGAAATGAGGTTGAGGAAGATGGAATTATCCAATAGCAGTAGAGACAATGGCACTGCAATCAGAAGTTATCTTACCCGGTACCAGAAATTGAGCCAGATTAGGGGGACTATAAGGAAGATAGTTGGCCAAGCACTCTGGAATGTTATAAACAGCATGCCAATCACTGTAAAGTACATCAGAAGCACTATACTTAGAAACAATGGAATCATAAAGTCAACATATGCCTGATCAGTTGATACCTGAAAAAACAAAATCACCCATTAGATCAGTGAAGCAAGATTCTATACTTGTCATAAATCAGAATCTGGTGAAGGAAGATACTGTACTCGACTTAATATTCTTCCTGATGGAGTAGTGTCAAAGAATGACATCGGAGCATGCAGTATGCTATTGATAATTTGATCGAAGAGACGTTGAGCTGTTTTGAGACCCAAAAATGCGACAAGATATGATCTGCCAATCACAAAAATGCAACAAATGCCAGCTATGATTGAGTAAACATCTATAAATAGAGAAGGATTCCATGCATGGTCCTTTGAGGTCTCATATGCCAGCCAATAGTCACTCGCCATAGTGGCCGCTTGCCAAAATAAAGAAATGATTACTACAGCTACGACTCCCCACCATCCAAAAGCCTCAGTGAAGTACTGCTTGTAGACATCAAAATTGACATGACCAGTTTCTCTTTCCTCTTCTTTGATAAGCTTGGAACTACCCTTTGGTTGTTGGTCTAAAGAACTGCTTCCACCATTGGCTACCACTTGAGATTTCTGGGATGACTTTGGGGTTAGTGGATGAGGTGATTTTGGTGATGATTGCGGGAGGCATTCACCAGAAGCTTCAGTGCTACTTTCCACGAGCTCCATTGAGTTCTCATGGGCAGCAACAAGATCACCAAAATCCATACCCGATTTTAAAAGCTCATCATATTTCCCAGACTGCACAATCTGACCATCTCTCATCACCTGTTGATATAGAAATAATAAGGTTTGACATTTCGAAATTCGAATGCAACTTCTTCGTTAAAAAAATAGAAATGACAATCATCATCTTTTGTAAAAGATGCATATGTATAATAGAAATCTTACAATTGTAGTGTAATTTGTTCATCATATTCTTACTATATAAACGAAATACTAAAGCCTTCAATAACCTTGTTCCAGTTGCTATGCAAAATAAGTCAATGCGGTGCTTACCAATATAAGATCTGCATTGTGAAGGAAGTCAACTTGGTGAGTGACAAGAACAACAGTCTTATTCTTCAAAGCTCCCCTTACACATTCCTGCACAGAATGATATCAGTTGCATAGCATATTTTTTCCTCATTCAAAGATTTTACTATGCAAGAAAAACAACAGCTTGCTGATACAATCATTTTCCTATTCCTTTTTCTCAGATACATGACTAAACCTTCAAAAGCTGTAGCATGGGCAGACTACATGTAGCAACTTATGTGGAAAAAAATTTAGAACAAGCAATATATCAATTGGAATGACCTTAAATATTTCTGATCCAGTTTGAGCATCAACAGCGCTAAATATATCATCTAGAAGATAGATATCACGATCCTGATATACTGCTCTTGCGAGTTGTATCCTCTGCTTCTGACCTCCGCTGAGGTTGATTCCTCGTTCTCCTATCTCAGTTTGGTCTCCATGTTCCAGAATTTCCAAGTCCTTCTCCAAAGAACAAACCCGTAGTACATCTTTGTATCTTTTGTTGTTCATTGGTGAACCAAACAAGATGTTCTCTTGGATAGTAGAGTTTTGTATCCATGAGGTTTGGGCAACATAAGCAGTGCTTCCACAGACTCTGACCTGTATGGTAAGACAAGTGTTAGAAGCTACAACAGACTGGCAGTAATAATTCAGCACTCGGATATATTTCAATGGATGACAACATATAAGGAAACTGTCTAGACAGTCTTAACGCGCCCAAACTCAATTTGTTTGCTTGCTGCAGAATCATTGTGAAGTTACCAGTGCAAAAGAGATTTGGAAATGCTTGAGAAAATCACAAAAGCAAAATCAAATTCTCAGTGATCACCAACATTAACATGGTAAGTATAAAATTTTACCTCTCCCGATATTTTGTGAAGTTCACCAAGCATTGATGCCAACAAAGAAGACTTTCCTGATCCAACCATTCCAACAATTGCAGCAAGTTCTCCCTTTCGAACTTGAAGATTTATGTCTTTCAGAACAATTTGATCACCATCATCTTCCCATGAAAATATCCCATCTTTAACCTCCACTGCAATCCTGCCATTACAGCCTTGTTGTCTTTCGACAACATCAGAATCCAATTCACGGCTTGTCATATATCCATCTAACCTACCTAGAGATACCATGGCTTGTGAAATTGTCATAAGGGACTGAGGGAAGGTTCTGATAGGATCCTGTAAAATTCTGAAAACTGTTGTTGCTGTGAATACAGTAGCAGCATCTAAAGGGTTTTTGAAAAAGATTGCAGCTCCAAACGTAAACGCTGATATGACCTGCGACATACTCCACAGTAGTGATAAGTTGCAAGAAAGCAAGTATATGAACTTACTAAGCCATTTGAATTCCTGATTACGTAAAGATAGAATTTTTTCTTTGAAGTGTTCTTCCCATGCCTGAAACTTAATGACACGCATGTTCGCTAACAGTTCATTTATTGCCTTCATCCTTGAATCACGCTTAATCGTCAAGTGGTATTGGTACTGATTGCTTTTGCTCGACATCCATAGTGTACTGATCAAAGTTGCAACTATTAAAATAAGTGCAGCGAACATCGAAACACCCAAGTAATAGTACATGAGAAGTAATGAAGCTACAATTTGTAATGGCATCATCCATAGAGAATGCAGCTGTAACATCATGTCTGATAGCTGTTGGGAATCAACAGCCATATAATTCACTATTTGTCCAACACCATGAGCTTGTCTAGATGAACAAGTCAATCTCAGCCCTTTCTTGTATACAGTAGTGATAATGGATGATCGAATCTTCATTCCGAGTAACTCAGATAGGAAACTGAAGTGATGTGAACTAAGAACTTCAACTACTTTGGAAGTGAATAGAATCAACACTAGATAATACCCCTCAGAAGGATTTGATCTATCCCCAGAAGTAAATCTAATGAAACTTTGAATAAGAACTGGTCCAACATACATAACAACCAACTGTACTATAGCAAGAAAACTAATTATAACAAGATCTTTCCAGAAACATCGGATCAATGTCGTTAGTACAGGATACTTCACATTTTCACCTGACTTAGGCCACTTCTTTTCGAAAAATTCCTCCATTTTTTCCGCTCGAAAATCAGCTGGGAGCCAAGGCACTTCATCTAACTTCAAAGGGGATTTATATCCTTTACTAAGCAATGGATTCATCCAATTCCACACTGCCTTAGAAAACAACGAAGCTGTTCCATATCCACTCACGTTAGAATCCATCAAAATCAATTCATCAGCAACAACATCTTCACAAATCCCAGACGATCCTCTTATCGAAACAACAACAAGATACACATACAAAGGAAGACTAGCCAATACAACTATATCATCCATTCTCAAAACCACCAAATCATTCCCAGTAAAAAAAAGACGAATAATAGCAGTAATAGCAAAGAGAAACACTATAACATAACTCATCCCCCAATATACACGAAGTGCCATGGGATGAGAAACAGCAGCAAATCTCTTCTCGTGTACAATCAGAACTAAAATAGCAAAATAAGTTACAGCATGAATCAATCTGAAATAAGCCTCTGCCATTTCCCATCCTGATTCAACACCCTTAGTAAAGGCTAATATGCATAAAACACTATAACTTATAGCTAAAACAGTTGTCACAAGTAAAGATCCATAGAACCAAAAAGTAACCTTAAATTTAGGCCTCTCATCCCCTAAAAGAGGTTTATCAAGAGAATTTTCATTCTTGATAAATCTTGAACACAACTTTTTAACCCCTAATATGAGTAACACAAACAAGAAAAACAGATCAACACAAGATAACACAATCCTCTGAGGACATGGTGAAAGAAAAATGAACTTAAACCAAGTCAAAACAAGAGATGAATTATCTAAAGATGGGATAGAAGAAACAGAACAATCAAGAGATGTGAGCCAAGAATCAGCCCCCATGACTAAAATTTTAGCTCACAAGTCTCAAGAACAAAACTTTGTAAACACAAAACAAGATAAGTAACTAATTTTCTCTCATTCACACACACACGAACTTGGCATGAAGAGACAACTCATGAAAGTTGTATAAAAAAACTATGCATATGGTTTGGCATCTTCAAGATTCTTTATATATCATAATAATTAGCCGCTCATTAATACCAAGATTACATATGTGTCCACGGTCCACATGCAAATATCTATTTTGTCTAGTAAAAATTCTTTTTTATATAAGAATAAAAAGAAAATATAGAATAAAATAAAACAATATGATTTCTTTCCATAAGAAAATAAATAGGTCTATAATAAGACACATGACATATTTGTATTGTTATTTCCTTTCTATTATAATTATGAGTTTATAATTAAATTTAACATATTATTTTTTCTACCAATATAAAAAAATGATTATTTTTTGCTCGAATCACTTATCACCTCTTGTGGAATCACAATTTTTTTGGTGGGATTTTTATTTAATGTTTGATGTCTCTATTGAAATTTTAATCAAATTTGAATCGCATATTATAGGATTTATTTGGGCGTGAGACTTTCAATAAAGAAAAATCATATTCAGAACTTAATTCAAAATCTCTGATTTAAAAAGAAGTCGGTGGAATCAGAAAGTTGAGAAATAGCATCTTTTACGGGTTGGGAGATGAGATTGATGCATGGTGCTAAAATTAAAAACAATTGTAGAAACAGACAAACTAAGGTACTTTTTTTACTATAGAAGACGGGGGATATTACTATATTATACTATATAGTATATAGTACTCCCTCCGTCTCATTTTATGTGGCAATATTTGATCAGGCACGGAGTTTAATAAATAAATAAAGACTTTGAAATGTTTACCAAATTGCCCTTAAAAAAAATAGACTTATTTTTCTCTCTCCTAATAAATGTATTGGAGTACTCTTTTCAAGATTAAGTGGGACCAACAAGGGTAAAAGAGGAATTATACCTTTAAATACTTATCAAATAAGGAAATGTTGCCACATAAAATGGGACGGAGGGAGTAATAACTAAGGGGCGTTTGATTACTGATTATAGTTATGCAGGGTTTAGTTATATATGGTTTAGTTATGCATGGTTTAGTTATGTTGGATTTAATTATGCGGGTATTAATTACACGGATATTAGTTATGTAGGTATTATTTAGTTATGTAGAGATTACAATACATAAATTATTAACTATTGAATATTAAACTTGTTGTAAATTATTAATATATATTATTTACAAAATAATAATACATGCTAATAAAATGTGGAATATATTGAATAATATACAATGCAAATATTTTTTTAATTATATTTTTTTAATCAACATTGGACCATGTCCATTTATTCATCAAATAAAAATGTGTCCAAACAAGGTCCAAGAGTGACCAAGTCAATCAACAAAATAGACAAAACAAAAAACAACTAAACTGAAAAATAATCTAATTTGGAAACAAAAATATCCTAAACTGATAGAACAAGCCCAGCATAATGCTAATATTTGATTAGCATATGTACCGTCAAAAAATATACAATCAATTTTCTAATATTAAAAAAATATTTATATTTGTATAAATAAATAAAAACGGTAAGTATATAAAAAGAAATGGAAATGGTCTATATATAAAAAGAAATAAAAACAACAAACGTAGATGGGAAAACAGTAAAGTTTCCAATTAAAAAAAATAAAAAATAAAAAGAAATGAAAATGATCTATATATAAAAAGAAATAAAAACAACAAACATATATAGGAAAACAGTAAAGTTTCCAATTAAAAAAAACAAAAAAAAACTAATAGGGTAAATATGTAATTTGTCATTTTAATACATGTATAACTAATACCCACATAACTTATTCCACCTTCTACCCTGCATAACTTTATACATAAATTCCCTCACAAGTTATGTTAGTATTAATTATGTAGGACTACAAAAAATGCAACCAAATACCGTATAAATTAATACATGAATAACTTTTATACAACATTTAAATTCTTACCAACCAAACATGGTATAAGTTATGTTGACTTTTATACCTAATACAAAACTTCTATCAAGCACAATAAAGCTAATACAACATTTTATACATGAATAAAATATTTCTTATACAATAACCAAACGGCTCCTAAGGGTACCATAAATTCACGCAGTGAGCATTAATTAGTCTGCATCGATTATCTCAGATTTTTGGCCCTTCTAGATGCTATAACTAGGTGAATTTAGGATCTCATACTTGGGGTGCATCAATATTTAGCTCAAATATGAGCTTTAAGATAAACTTAAAATAAGAATAATGAAATAACATTTAACTTGGATTCAAACCCAAGTCTCATGGATGGTTCCTTAAACTTTTACAAATATCACAGACACTCTTATGTTTCTTATAAATGCATGGTTAATCAAATCATAATTTCTATCAATTTTTTGAGATAAATACATTATACATATATAAACATGATTTTCTCTGATGTTAGCTGGTGTACTAGGGTGGGTCCGCCTCTCGATGGATCATGGAAGTAAGTATTGTTTTAACTGCATTGGAAAATGAATTTATTACTGGCTATATGATTTCTATCAATAATAATAATAAAAATATTGACAGAAGAAAAGTTTTGGCAAGTAGGGCCAAATGTATATTTAAGACAAACATGTGATGGGGCTGTACCAAGCAATACCTTTTCTACTATTTAATCGAATTACAGTAATGATTAAACGGTAGTTGTATAATGGTAAGAAAATGTACAACAGGTTGAATCAAAATTGACATTATATAAAATAGTAGGGGTGTGTTTGGTTTCAATTTTCTCAATGTCCAATAGGTTTAATTAAATGTTTTGGGATAAGAAAATCAAGTGGACCTAGTTTCATCTAAAATAGGAAAAATAAATTTCTTAAAAAGTAAGAATTAGAAGATTTTTCAAAACTCTCTTTCAACTTTATCATTCAACCTGACCCCGACATAAATTACAATTCACGATCAAGGACTCGATATCTGGCTCCAACCGAATTTGTGAGTCCTACCCCTGACCCAAGCTTCGACCCTGACCTCATCACGAAACACAACTTTTGACTAGGGACTCAAGACATGACCTCAAATCGAAGATGTGAGTTCCAATATTGACCCAAGATCCGATCTTGACCATGACTTCAAATCCCAATCGAGGACCTAACTTCTAATCCCACCCCCGAGTTAGGGTCAAGGTCAAGTCAAGATTCTGACTCTAGGTCAAAGTCGAGCCTTAAGTCTGCATAAAGGTCGGTAATTGGGTACCAAATCGAGGTCAGAAATCAGATGTTCAATAGGATCTGGGTCTTGGATCAAAGATGGGGAGTCAATCTCGAGGGTTTGGGTTTGGGTCAGGATTGGATCGAATCCCAAGGCACTATGAGGGTTAGGGTCGAGAGTTAGACCCCAAGTCCTAAGTCAAGGATGGGATCTGGATTAGGTCGTTGTTGTGAGTCACGGTCGGGAGTTGGGTCTACAATCGATATCAGTGTTAGGTCCCAAGTTTGTGTCGGGAGGTCTAGAATCGAAGTCAAGAGTAAGGTCTTAGGTCAAGTACGAAGTCGTATCGGGGTTGGGAGTTGAGTCCCAAATTGAGGGTGAAAGTTTGTCCCAGGTCAAAATTGGGTCCTTTGATATCGAGTCGGGGTTGGGGGATAAGGTCATGAATCAAGGTCGTGTTAGGTCTCGAGTTGGCATCGGGTAGCGGATATGTTGTGGGTGGGATCGATTGTCAGTCCTGATTTAGGATTAGGTTAGGATCTTAATAAGGATCAAGTTCTGAGTTAAGGTTGCGGTTGCGGTTGTGGTTGAGGTCATAGTCGTATCTCGTGTCTATGTTGGGGTCAGTTTAGATGTCGAACCAGGATCAAGACATGGATCTGAATCCTTGTCAAAAGGTGTCGGTCCGAATTCGATGTCATGGTATTTGTCCAAATTATGCCTAAACTAAACATACACACAAAAAAAAAATGTTTCATTGTCCATGTGTTTTCTAATTGTAGTAGGTTAATTACTTTATTTCTTTAGTTGATCACTTTTAATTTTTTGTTGTTGGTCATTTTAATACACTCCCTTGTTCCTTTTTAGTTGTCATGTTGCACTTTTTAGAATCAATTTAATTAATTTTCAAAGCTAAATTAAATTACATTAATATATATTAAAAATAAAATTTTAAATATTCAAAAACTATATGAAAAATACTATAAATTACAATTTATATTAATATAATAAAAAAAAAATCTTAAAATATTAATCAAATTTCACATCATTTAATTCTAAAGAGAAAATAATAACAACTAAAAAAGAACCAACGAATAATATGTCAATACAAATTAAGAAAGATCATGGGTGTGTTTGGTATGAAGGAAAATGTTTTCCAATTTTCTCATGTTTGATTAGGTTAAATGTTTTCCAAATCAACTTATTTTCCTCAAATTTAAGAAAAATGACTTCCCTTCAAAACTTAAGGAAAACATTTTCCTTCGTACCAAACACTCCCCATATGTCTGCTGAAAATTAGTCTGTGGACTAGAGTAAAAGACTGGTCCAAAAGCAGTTCCTCTTTTAAGTCTATTAGGTGTTTGACCATACATTATAATAAATATTTTTCACTGAGATAGAGGTCCACAATCAGTAGCTCTTTGATCAAGAGTGAAGTGTTTGATAAATTATTATATTCCTAAATATTTACTTTCTCCATTTATTTTTAATTGTTATATTGTGTTTTTTATAAGTCAATTTAATTAATTTTTAAAGTTAAGTTAGATTACTTTAATTTAATATTTTAAACAAAAAATTAGATATTAAAAAACTATACAAAAAGTACTATAAATTACAATTTCTTGCATATCAATACGATGAAAAATATATCATAAAATATTAGTTAAAATTCTTATAGTTTGACTCTAAAAAAGAAATCATGACAATTAAAAGTAGATGGAGATAGTAACATTTATTAATTTTCATCTATGAGATAATGGTAAAATTTATGTATGCTTTATTATTTTTATATTATAATTATGAAATTTTACTAAATATGTTATTATTGTTGCCGTTGTTGATCCTGATCCAAGGTTATATTTTGAATCAAGTTGTATATGGGCATCCAGGATAGCTTTTACCAAAAAATGAGCGAAAGATAAATTTGACCATCAAAATAAGAAAAGTCAAAAACTTTTTTTTTTTAAAAAAACAAAAATGTATATATGGTCATTTGTATAGCCATAAAGTATATGTGAGTCATTTTTATAATAAATGATATATTAACTCTAAATTATAAAATTAAAGAGTATATCAGACCCTTTTTTTATTTTTTTATTTTATTTTAAATTAATAATAAACATCTAGCAGAAAAACTAAAATTGAACGTGTGCTGTCATTTTAATAATGCAGTAAAAAATATTCTTTTTTTAGAAATTTGTGGGATTTTTGTCACAGTAATATGATATTATGGACCACAATGGTCTGCTGAAAATTGACTAGTGATAAAAGGACTGGGTCCAAATCCAATTTTATTTAAATGGTAATCGTCGATTTAATTATGAAATTGACCCTAGCCTAATACAAATTTCAAGACGCAGTACTTGATTTATTTAGGTCAACACTCTATATATGTTTAGAGCGCGTAATACCATCTCCAATTTCACTTTTTATTCTCTCCATTCTCCATATATGGAGAGTAAAATAGAGAATGAGCTCTCCAACCATCCTCTATTTCACTTTTTATTCTCCATATATAGAGAGTTGAATAGTAGTTCTCCAAATTTGGGAAACTACTATTCACACTCTCTATTTCACTTTTTCATTATTTTATTATTATTTCTATTATTTTGTAATTAACATATTATTTTTCATAAAAGGCTATGAATTAAATCTCTAATATTTGTAAATTTTTTAAAATGTAATATAATATTTTTAAAAATATATATTATTTAATATTTACTACTTTCATTCCGAATTAATAATATTTCAACTTTTTAATTCTTTTTTTTGTCAATTTAATATAATTTGATTTTATTATTAATTTTCACTATAAAGAATGCACAATTTTAAATGGTCTACAATTGTTCAAACTATTCGTAATCCACATTCTCAAAAGAAGAAATATTATGCGATGAAACAAGAATCGAGCCGAAAAGATGTTGAACGTACATTCAGAGGTTTGCAATCACGTTTTGCAATTATTGTAGGACAATCACGTTTTTGGAGAAAGGAAGTGTTGCATGATATAATGACTACATGTATTATATTGCACATAATCAAGGATGGACGTAATCTTAATGCACCAATCCAAGATGTCGTAGAGGCTCCAATTGCAACGACAAAAATGGTGGTAGATGAAAATCTTCGATTTGAACAATTTTTAGCTAGACATAAAAAAAATACGAACAAAAATGCTCATTTTGAATTCCATAACGTGTTAATAGAGCATTTATGTGAGCAACGTAATAATCTTGAAAGTCGGGTATTTATGTAATGCTTATATAATTATTTTTCATTAATGATTTCACTTTTATTTGAATTGTTCATGAATTTGTATATTACATAATATTTGCTTCCAATTTATGTTATTTAGAAATTTAGAATAAAATATAATTTTATATTAAAAAAAGAATTTGAAAAAACAAAATTTTATATCACATGAAAATTATATAAAAGTGATTATTTTGAAAAAAAGAAAGAAGAGATTTATATTATGAAATAAGAAAATAAGAATGAAATAGAAATAATAATATAATATTAAGGAGAGAGAATTTTTTTCCTTTTTTAGAGTAAAATATAGAATTGGGTTGGAGTTGATTGTCTGAAAAAATAGGAAACTCTATATTTGAAGAGTGAAATAGAGAACAGGGTTGGAGATGCCCTAAGAAATATTAAAATCTCAGATTAATAAGAACAAAAGTTTTTGGTTTTATATGATTTTGAAAATTAATTTTTGAATTTGAGTTAAATTCAAAATCTATTTATTTAACATGGTAGAAAGAAATGTTTCTTACGAGAAGTTTTTTCATTTCTAAGACTCGAATATCTCTTACAATACTACTCTCGTCGTCCCAAACTAATTACTACTATATTTCACTTTTTTAAAGTTAATTTTTTTTTAAAAAAAATTAATTAGATTAATTTAATATTTCAAAATTAAAAAAATAGATATTTAAAATTACACAAAATTACTAATCTATAAATTACAATCTTTCTAATATAAATATCATAAAAATATATATTTTAATATTAATTAAAATTTAAATAATTTGACTCAAAGATATATATTCATTGGTGGCCAAATTAGGCTCGAAAAGTAATAAAAACATAGAAGGACACATGGTGCATCGGTCGATACAAACACATGAAAATATGCGGTAACGATAAGTTCAAATTTAATGCTTCAACACTCCCAAAGTTTAATATTTTTAATTGGTAAATTCCTAGATATGCATACATTATTTTATTTATATCAATGAAATTCATTTAAAGAGAGAGAACATGAATAATTGTTGAGTGCTTATTCTTCAATATTTTCAAACATAGAAATTTTAATCATTAAATTACATAATATTCTCATTTTTTTGGCTTTATTCCTTTTTTCCTATCTAACTGATCTATCAGAAAAAAATTCAAAGATAAAAATAGATAGTGAAGACCAAGTTTAATTAGTACCAAAAGTCATGAGATTATCTTAATTGGTTTTGAGAAAGTAATCGTGTGAAAGTTAATACTTTATATATATAATTTTTAAATACAATTTTTTTTATAAAGCATTAATCTTATTTTAAAAATTAATTAAATTAAATATTGAGAATTAAAATGTGACAAATAATGCCATGTCTGATGTTACGGCAAAAAGGTGTCTATGATTAAAAGACAACAAAAAGCTTGCCATAGCATTGGAAAATTCAGGTGAATCTGAATAAAAGTGATACACAACTCTGAAAACTTACCAAATATATTAAAATAAATGAGGATAATATTATTATATAATTATCAAATTATAAAAAAGAAGTAATTTCTTTAGGGATAAAAAGAAAGGATAACATGTAAATTAGGATAGATGGGGTAATCATTTTGGATACTAGTTTCAAATTTTGGAAGTTTGTCAAAAATAATTTGATGGAAGGGAAAAGACTTATATTTCATTGAATTTGAGAAAAAGGCTTATTTATGTTATTCGTTTAAAGTTTGGTATATATATATTATTTTCATTTGAGAAAAAGGATTCGCGTCATTATTTGTTAACTGAAAAAAGTTTCAGTTTTGCAAAATTATTTTTTACATGTGATCAATTATGATTCGGCTATGTCATTAATTAAATTATTTTTATGATAGAAAAGACTTATATATGTTTCAAACTTTGATAAAAGATTCATTTATGCCATCTATTGAAAGTTTGATTTGCCTATACCATTTCAGTTAACAAATAATGACATGGATCACCCTTTTTCTCAAACAGAGATGGCATAAATTAGCAAATTTTAAACAGATAATATAAATGGTTTTTTTTTATATATATTTGATGACATATTTGAGCCTCGACAAGAAAATGACTCTAGAAAAACTGATTGTTTATAATGATTTCTGTAAAAAAGGTTTTGCTTAATATAATAAAGGGTTGATAACAAAATGATGACGTTGCGCTAATTAGCAAGAATAATATTTTTATTTAACTTCGGCGAAATTATACGAAGTTGAATAATTTCTACACATTATGTATTTATTTATTTTTCGAAGAAAAAAGCATACATTTTATATGAATGATTTAGTAATGATTAAAGAAACGAGCATAGTATTATTCACTTAATCATACTTAAAGAAAAAATCAATGATAATTAATTGTATAATTTTTTTAAAATAAATCAAAGGGAAAAAGGACAAATATACCCCTAAACTATCGTAAATAGTAGCAGATACCCTCTGTCATACTTTTGGGACATTGATGTCCCTGCCGTCCAAAAACTAGAGCATATATGTTCTTCACTCTAACAGAAGACTAAATAGGGACACGTGGTGCAATCTTATCCGTCGATATGATATTTAATAAATATCAGATCTGTGGATAAGATCGTGACACGTGTATGTCCGTTAGTATAAAGGGTATATATGCTCTAATTTTTAGACGACAGGGACATCAATGTCCCAAAAATATAACGGAGGGTATCTACATACTATTTACGATAATTTGAGGATATATTTGTCCTTTTCCCCTAAATAAAATGAACTGTATATTATACCCACACACACAAAAAAGCAATATATAAAGAGGCTTTTCGTCTTTGTTTGTTTAGCAATTCAAAGAGTGTGGGGAAAGAGGAAAAAGACTTCTGTTTTGTTTAGGTAAAACAAATACTACTAATACAAAATTCCAAATAAGAATATTATAGACATTTTACTTTTTTTTATTGTTATTATTATGGACATTTTACATGTATGATCATATTTGGGGAAAAATATTATGGCTATTTACATTCACTTTTTAGTACCATTAATAAATAGAGTAGAGTCGGTAGACAAAGGAAGTATAAAGCTGACCTTTTAAGTATAAGAATAAAATAAATTTGAGAGTACATGACCTCATACTAAATTTACAACAACAAAAAATATGTACGTACAAATGTATTTATATTGTTAAAAAATAGTTGAAAGTAGGTTACAAAATGTAATTCCAAAAATACCCCTATGATACCAAGCATGTTGAATTCCTTTTTTGGCCTCCCCCACACCTCTTTTGTGGCATAACTCCATTTTATGCAACGAAACAATATTTAAGAAAAAAAATTATGATCTAAAATAACTTTTAGATAGTTGTATGACTGAAATCATATCATTAAAGGTAAAGTGAGAGTTTTAAAATTAAATAATAAAGTAACACTGTTTTTAGGACAGATTAAAAAAAGAAGAGATATATATATATATATATATATATATATATAAGATTACACATTTGTTGCTCCAATCAACCACTTAAACGTGTTATGAATAAAACACAAAGTAACAAATGCAGTGGGAGGCTATAAATGTCCTTATCAATATTGGGATCTAAACTGCACGAAAGGTGCCAACCAAAGAGGACAAAGTCGACACAATCAAAACTTTTAGAAAGAAAAAAAAAGAAACTAAAGTAACCTATTTTTATAAATATATGTATATTTATTTACATACAAAGTTTATTACTTAAATAAAATTTTAATTGGATAAACTTATAATTACATAGACTTGGTAATTAAACAGACAATTTATAAATAAAAAGTTCTATTTCAACTTTCAACTTATTTAATCACATATATTTATGTCCTCATATTTCATAACATATTATCAATACGTAGTAGGTGACACTTAATTGTGAACAAATATGAAAAGATGAATGACAGAACAAGTCGATTTTCTATAATTTGTCTTTTCTATTGTTCTTTTCCAAAATTAGCACCTTTCGATATGTTATGGACCTGGCTATGTTGGTTTTTACTTAGCCTGGAGCTTGGATATATAAAGAATATTTGTCTATATTATAGAGAATTTGAAGTTAAAAGAGTTACTTTCTTTTCATTGAAATGCATAAAGGACCACTTGTTTTCTCACCTAACCACTTTTGAGTGATTTGTCTATATTATATTATAGAGAATTTGGAGTTATAATGATTTGATTTGTAGGATTATTTGTAATAGGTCTACTTTTAGAAGCCTAACGTCTCATAATACCTTTCCTAGTAGATGATTATGAGATTAGGTGCTTCCTTAGGAGTTAGGTGTATTGGTTGATTGTTTTTGTTGGTTATTATAATATTCACATTAATAACAACATACATACATACATAAAAATAAAAGACAAATTATTTCTAAAGAAATTCTTTATTCGAATTCAACTAGCTTAATTAAGACAATTTGTTAGTAGTATTCAATCAAATAAATAATGGATTATCTTTGTGTCGAAGTTTTGCTAGCAATGAATCGATGTTGACTTCTTTTATTTAATACTATTTTCTCCAATAATTGAATTGAGAGGTTGATAGGCACTAGGGGTGTACATGATCGGGTTGGTTTGGGTTTCTCAAATATCAAACCAAATTATTTGTGTAAAAATATTTAATTTATAAACCAAATCAAACTAATAAAATTTGGATTTTTTCAACCTCGGGTTGGTTCGAGTTTTTCAAATACCAACCCAAATCATTGTGTCGAATTTTTAAATTTATAAATCAAACCAAACTAATAAACCTCGGATTTTTTTTCTTCAGATTTTTGGATTTTTTTGGTAAAGTTTGCGTACAAATATATAATTAACTTGTGCTCCAAATATTTCTTTAGTCCAACCAAAATACAATTATCTAAGGTGTTTCTTAAGAAAATAACGCAAAATATGAGATGAGTACTGATGACACTAAAATATTCAATAAAAAATAATAATGAAATCATCATATAAAATAAATATTGCAAAGTCATAATGAAAAATGAACTAAGTCATGCTAAAATAAGTTTAATAAGTAGTAGTTACATTACTAAATATTTAAGGAAAATTAAAATTAGATTATGTATTTTAATTGTCTAAACCAATATATTTTAATTGTCTAAATCAATGTTGAATTGATTTTCTTTTTGCATTAGTATTAATTTGATTTTAATTTAAGTTTTATTATAATTATCAACATCTATGAACTATAATCTTTATTGAACCATTCCGAATTCTAAGTCTTAAACTTGAAATAATATATTAAAAGATAAAAACTATGAAATAGTATAAGAAATATTTTAAAATTATATCAAAGTAAATATTTTTATGTATAAAATAAAATTTTAAAATTACATATGTAATGTCGGTTTGGTTTGGTCTCGGATTGGATTTTTTTAGTTAAAACAAACCAACCCAAATATAATCAGATTTTTTTTTCAATACCAAACCAAATCACTAATCGAATTTTTTTTTCAGTTTAATTCAATTTATAATTTAATTTAATTTTTAATTCGATTTTATACCCCTAATAGGCACATGCATTTTCACTATTAGACATAAAATGAGTCCCATCTTTTTTTGTTTGTTACGTAACGTGTGTCTGCCAAACAAATAAAACACTGCTGGTTCAACGTATTGTATTTTTCGTTTTAGTCGGTTTAAAAAAAATATTCTCTTTGTTCATTTTTATTAGTTATATTATATTTTTTGGAAATCAATTTAATTAATTTATAAAGTTAGATTAAATTATATTAATTTGATATTTTAAACAAAAAATTTAGATATTAAAAAATTATAGGAAAAGTACTATAAATTCTAAATTTTTTTCCATATCAATATAATGAAAAATATATCATAAAATATTAGTCAAAGTTTTTATAATTTGACTCTAAAAAAGAAAATCATATCAAATTAAGGTAGACGGAGGAAGTAACACATTTCTATATTAAGTAACAATTTGATTTTAAAATGTTCATTTACTCTTAATAAGGTGATTTATGATCAATTAAATTATCTATTACTCCATCTAGGGGTGTGCATTCGGTTTTTCGGTTCGGTTTCGTGTTATTCGGTTTGGATTTTTCGGTTTTCGGTTTTGAAAAAGTATAACCCAATCCGAACAAAAAAAAAAATTGGTTTGGTTCGGTTTTTCTCTTTTCGATTTGTTTTTTTTCGATTTGGCTATTCGGTTATAACTTATTTCATAAATAATTAATAACATAATCAAAGTTATATTTGCATTCTTAAAAAATAAAAATTTCATATAAGGAAAAGTAATAATATTGAATCTCTTAAATATCCTTTCCAATATAATCACGAGTAAAACTAACAAAAGTGGTGTCATACATGCTTTATTATTTATTAACTAACAAAATTTGCATATTGTTTTTCACATCTCAATTTAAGAGAAGTAGATTTTAATATATGTTAAGATATTACTATGAAAACTATTAGAAATCAACTATTAATAAACTTATGCTTATATGATTAATAGATAAGAATAACAATAAAAAAAGAAATTAAAAAAAAACTTACTGGCAGTGATATCTATGAAAACTATTAGAAATCAACTATTAATAAACTTATGCTTATATGATTAATAGATAAGAATAACAATAAAAAATAAAAATAAAAATAAACTTACTGGCAGCTAAAAGCAAGGAAGCAACAAGCTAAAAGCAAGAAAGCAGAGCAAACTGCAAAAGTAAAAAAGTTGACTAGCGCCGCTAGTTCTAATTTTGCTAGTTTTTTTTTTCCTCATGAAAGTGCAAGTAATATGTGATATTTATAGTTATAATGTAAAACCTAATGCCTAAAATTTAGTGAAATAGGATGGCAGTAATTTGATATAGGCCTAAATATTACGGTAATACTGAATTACTAGTACCTATATTGTAAACCTAAATATTATATGTGTAATTATTAATCTATATATATATATATATATATATAATTTGGTTTTTTTCGGTTTTCATTTTTCTAAATCCGAACCAAACCAAAAAACCAAACAAAGTAACTTATAAATCCAAAACCAAACCAAAAATCCAAAAAACCAATCCAAATTACAATTCGGTTTGATTTGGTTTGGTTTTTCGGTTTAATCCAAATAGTGCACACCCCTAAGTCTCCATCCGTTTAAAAAAGAATGACCTAATTTCCGTTTTAGTCTGTTTAAAAAAGAATTACCCCTTTTCTTTTTTGACAACACTTTAACTTCAACTTTTCACGTGACATATTTAAGACCACAAAATTAAAAGACATTTTGATACATTTGACATAACTTTAATTTAGAACCACGTGATTAAAAAGTGTTTTTTTTTCTTAAACTCTATTCCAAGTTAAATTAGATTATTATTTTTAAAACGGAAGAAATACTTATTTAGATCAGGGAGGGAATACCAGTTTCTCTTTAATTTTGTGCAAAAAATAAAAATAAAGGTACTTTTGGTCAATGAGTGCTTTCTGCTTTATAAGCTGAAATGAACAGTGAACAGAACTCAACTCCCTTTATGCTTCTGACAATTTTACAATCCAAATACGTAACATAACAAAATCTTTATGTATCTAATGGAATGACAACTTTCATGTGATCTTTTGTTCCAACAATACTAGTACTTTCTCAAGTCTCATTTGATGTGTCACTATTTTATTTGATACGATATGTTTAAAAAAATAAAAAAATATTAAAACTATTTGTGATCTAAAATAATAATAGTAAATAATTTCATTAAGCGTAAAAAGAAAAATATTTTAAATTTAACTTTGTTCTAATTATAATAAAGCTAACATACTTTTTTAGAGACAGACTTTTATCTAAGACTTGTTTTAGATTTGGCAAGGTCTTTCTTGCCACATTACCAACCACCAACTTATCTTGTTAATACTAGATGCTACATGTCCGTGTAAGCACGAGCTCAACAAATCCAGATTGAATGTATTAATGGATTGTTTGGTATGAGAATGTATATGATTATTTTTTCTTTAGTTTGATTAGTTGTATTAGTTAGTCTCAAAATTATTCATCTAATTTGTACTGTAGTGAAATAATTAATTTCATGAAATATCTCAATTCATGATATTAACTTTATCTATTTTACTCCCGTACCAAATGACCCCTAATAGTACAATTCATTTTTACTTGTGAACTTAGAGCAAATGCCATCTAATAAATTCATATAAGGTGCAACATAAAATTGAAATATATTAACAAAGTGCACACATAAAATTCTACTTGCTTAGAAACATGTAAGTAGGATTGTTCATGGTTATGGTTTAAAAATTAAATTAAATCGTAATTTGAACTAAATCGATTAAAAATTTGATATTTGATGTGATTTGATTTGGTTTGGTTTTAAATTTTAAAAATCGATATTAGTTGATTTGATTTTGATTTTACTAGGAAATAAACCGCAAAAATAACAAAATCAAACCGAGAAATTATATATGTAAATTTTATATTTATTTATATATTATTTATAAATAAAATAGAAATATTTTGTTAATTTTTAATTAACTTAAATCCTTAACTTTATCATTTTCTCAAGTTCAACACTTAAATTTTAGCCCAACTGTCACACCTCAGACTTGAGAAAATAGAAAATGCAGCTTTTCAGAATCTGGTGTCAAAACCAACAGAAACCACCCATGGACCGTAGGTGGGGTCCCGTGGTTCAGTCCCAGACTTAGGGGAATTTCAGAATCTAAAGATGAGACCTACGATCGTGGTCCACGGTCCGTTGATGGACCCACGGACCGCAGGTGCATGGGGTTCGTCGTTGGGGTCCAAATTTTATGGTGTCTGATCCCACCCACGGTCCGTGGTTGGACCTGTGGCCCGTAGGTCTGACCGTAAGTGAGGGTCAGCAGCCAATTAGAGGAAAATTGATGTTGGGTCAACTTCAAACGGTCATATCTTTTAGCACAAAATTAATTAGGTGACCTATGACCTATCAAATGAAAGATAATTGAATCCTCGAAGTAAAAAGTTATGCTAATTTTAGTGAAGCCGTATCGGGCAAAGCATAACCGACGACTCCTAATGACGGTTGGTAGGTCAAACGACGGCCCATCAGTCCTGTAGTAGGTGACACTTGTCAGATTAAAGTCAGGGTCGTTTTGGTCCTTTTCCCTATGTGTTGGGCAATTAAATTACGTCATTTGATGCATAAACTATGTCGTTTTACTCAGTTTAAGCCTAATAACTTAGTCAGACATACCCAGAACCCTCATTCTCCAAAAATCATCCAAACTTAGAGCAAAAAGAAGAGAAAAAGTTGAACAAACCTCCCAAGAACAAGCAACAATGTTCTTCAAAGTTCAGCCACGAAATCCAAATAATTTCTCTGTAGATATCGTCACTAGGTATGTGGGATTTCACTAGTGGGTTCCTTTCATCCACTAGGTCCCTAGAATTCAGTCAGTTTCTTGATTCCCCATATCTTGTTTAGACCTTGGGTTTCTAAAAACTTTGGATATTTACTGTGATTTAGTTGTTATAGTATCCTAAATCGAAATAGCTTGTTCTTGAAAAGTTTGCATAATTCCTTGTATAAAACTCAAAATCATAGTTTGTGTGGATTCTCTTAGTTCATGAATTACACTTGCTAGGTCAATCAATCAGATAATAATACTCCATATTTCAAATGTTATATTATCGATCAGTATATTAATGTTGCATTCCCATATTGCTTGTTAGTATTTTGAGCTATTCAGTATTTCAGTTACAATTGTGTCATATACATATTCAGTTGGGAGTAGACTTAGCACCGAGTTGGACTAGGGTTCAACGTACCCTCATAGTCCCAGAACTACGTGCCCCCGTAGGAGTATAAGTCCCCTCAGTTGGGCATCAGATTTAGTGATCACGCCAGTCATGCCTTTATACCCCTGGCAAGGTATATTGGGTTCTCTCGATGGGGTGTATATATCGGACTCCACGTTTAGCTCACGTGGTTTATGTTTGTTAATAATAGCTCCTACAGTCAGACTTTTAGTGCATTTGACCAGGTTTTCAGTAAATGCTTCAACTTTCAGTTCAACATGTTATTTTCATGATTAGTACTTGGTCATTGCATTCAGCTTAGCTTTTCAGTTATGTTTCAGTATTTACATTCTTGCTAAGTTATGCTTTGTTCAACTTATATATATTTGTTCAGCTTAGTATTTATATCCTACATGCTCAGTACATCCCAAGTACTGACATATACTCTGCCCTACATCCCTTCATGATGTACGTAGGTTCATGTACTCAGCATCCAGATCGCGCCTACATCGATTCTCAGTCCGCATTTCAACAGCTTCAGTGGTGAGTCCTCATACTTCGAGGACAATAGACATGCTTTTCATTTTAGTCTTTTTATTTAGTTTTGTTAGAGTTAGTTGTGGGCATGTCCCAGCAACTCAACTCAGTTAGATGCTTTTTAGACATAGTAGTAGAATCAACTTGAATTGTTAAGTTACTTGATATACGTCAGGCACAGGGTTAGCTTGGGGCCACTCGTGATCCTAGGGCCCGTGTTACGTCAAGGGGTAGCCTCAGAGCGTGACAACTGACACCAACCATTAAAACACTATCGTTAGGTAGTTGGATAGAATTATACCAGTATTAGTAATGTGGGTATTAGTTAAGTATGTATTAGTTATGCAAAGTTTAGTTATACATGTATCATTTAGGTATTGCTATATAAAGATTACAATACATTAGTGAGTTAATTCTTTTTTTTTTTTAATTTCAAAAATAATTAGTGAGCTAATATTTATTATACCCATTAAAATAACCAACTATATAAATAATACATTAAAATTAAATAAATACCAACAATTAAATACAATTAAGCAATAAGAAATTTAGCTTAAATAAATAACAAATAACTAAAAAAATTAAAACATGTATTGACAGTGCGTTGTAGAGAAACTAAGTAAAGAAATTAATTACAATTAATAGTCACTACCTTGCCGCTAAAGAAAACAATTAACAAGAATTTAAATTAAAAAAAAAACTAAAAGTAATTAAACAATTAGCAAGACAAAAAACTGAAGGAAAAAAAATAAAGTGTACTAATTATTTAATTTGTTGAAGATTAATATAAATTTTAAAGAAAATTTATATGGGTGAATGTGTAATTTATCATTTTAATACATGTATAACTAATACCACGTAACTTATTTCACCTTCAATCTCACATAAATTATATATAGATTCCCTTATAAGTTATGCAAGTATTAACTATGTAAGATTACAAAAAACGCAACCAAACACCGTATAAAAATAATACATAACTTTTATATAACATTTGAAAACCTACCAACCAAACTTTGTATAAATTAATACATGAATAACTTTTATTCTATTTGCAAACCAAATATGGTACAAAATTAATAGAATAACCAAATTATTCATGTATTAACTTTGAATTTATCCAGCTACCAAACAATCCCGAGTCCAAGTCCATCAAGATCCATTACTTTAGTTTTTATCTATCCTACCCAAATCAAATGGTCAACTTTCATGTGGCTTGTTCATGTACTAAGTGTTTGTGTCTATTGAGATGCATATGCCATTAACAAATTTATTATTTTCAAACCAAAAAAATCAAACCGAACCGTCAATAACCAAATCGACGGTTATTTTTTCATTTAATTTGATTTGTTTTAAAATTTTAAAAACCAATTAAATTGATTTGATTTTAATTTTAACTAATAACCGTTCCAAACCAAACCATGAACAACCCCTACATAAAAGTAATTTGAATATTTACATCAATATTGTGTTGGGTGAATTGATCCCCTTTTCATTATATACTTTAAATTTTTTAAACAATAGATCACAGGAACAACTTTGTAGATGTATTCCTTTTGTTTAAATTTGTTTATTTTTATTAGTTAGATTACAAAAATGTATTTTGCTCTTTTTATAACTATTAATTAGTTTCAATTTTCACATTACATATTTAAGTTCACAAAATTAAAGGATATTTTGAACTTTTGTACATTAAAGTTCCACATCACATGTTTAAAGTCACAAGATTTCTATCACAAAATTTAATTTTTTAAAATTTTGTATCAAGTTAAAATAAAAATAAATAATTTAAAATAAAAAAATATTAATAATAAAATGCTCCACCACTTGTGTACCCCTCAATTCTTTGAGTTTCACTCTTACAAATAAACTGCCCCAAAGTATGATAACTATTTCTTTTTCTTTTTTAAGCATTGATAACATTTATGTAATTGGGTCAATTAAGAAACATGTTGCAGAAATGCTGAAAAACCTAAACTTAGTCCTTAAGTATGAACTTAATGACAATAAACTAACACGTTGATACCAAGCTTCTTCACTGATGCTTTTATAATATTACTGGTCAGATTGTTTTACCCTTAACTAGATATCTCAAATTTGAACTTTAGATATGTAAAAGATCTTGTTGGGAGCGTCATTTCTAAATAAATCTTATAGTGTGCGATTCAAATTTAATCAGAGCTCTAATATGGACTCCAAACATTACGAGGAAAAAGAAAAAATAAAAATTAGTAAAAATATTCTAATATAATTATAGTATTTCGAAAAAGATGACAAGGTTCCTAGAATCCCGTAACTTAGATCCACACATATTTTGAATTTTGTTTTCCAAGTTGAATATATAATTTTTCATGCTGTCAGGTACAGACTGGGCCTTGGCCTATTTATTTCTAATATAAAATAAAAATAAAATGGTCATCGGGACATAAAAATTGATTAAAAAAATTAAATTAAATTGATGTTGTCAGTGAAATAAATGATATAGTTCATTTAATTTCAACTAATTTACTACTCCTTCCGTTCCTATTTCATTTTAGATTTCGCGTCATTTAATAAACTTAGTAAGTTTTGTTATTAGTACGTCTTTTTTAAATATTTTTTTAAGTTAATTTTTTATAAATGAATATAAAATAATTTATTATAATTAATTAAATTGGTCAATGAACAAGAATTAATCATTTAGGTTTTCTTATGTTGGTCAAATTTATATGTCAAGACTAATAACTCTCAAATGTAAAATAGGAACAATAATGTCATTTATGAATTGGTTTTGTGAAATTACAAATACTCTCCTCGTTCATTTTTAATTATCATATTGCACTTTTCAAAAAATAATTTAACTAATTTTTAAAGTTAAATTAAATTAAATTACGGGGACACATGGACCATGGTGCATCGCTCAGTACAAACACATGAAAATATGTGGTAACGATAAGTTTAAATTGAATGCTTCAACACTCCGAATTAATACTATTCGTAAATTCTTAAATATGCATAAATTATTTTATCTAGATCAATGAAATTCATTTAATTTAAAGAGAGAGAACAGCAATAATTATTGAGCCTGCAAATGAAGTATTTTATATAGGAGAATATCGTACAATTTTAATTTTAAAATGTAAGTGAAGCTCATTTTAAAAATTTAATTTAATTAAAATTTGAGAATTAAAAAGTGACAAATTTTGTGATGTCTGATGTAACGACAAAAACATGTGTTTATGATTAAAAGACAGCAAAAAGCATAGGAAATTTCAAGTGAATTTGAAGGATTTTGAACGAAGTGAGAAAAGTTACCAAAATCTTAGAAGGCGTTTGATCTTGCGATATCATATTATGATATAAAATAATGAGATCTAATCAATGTTTAGATATGTAATTTCATGCTAATTTCATCTCATTATTTCATATTATGAGATGAAATTTCATATTCTCCAAAAAAAAAACATGATATGAGAATTTCATATCAAGATTTGAGATTTTTTATATAAAAAATTGACCCATAAGTTTATATTTTGTTAAAACAATTCTATATTTATATAAATTAGCCATTTATTTCATATTTAAATAAAAATTATTATCATATCATTACTTTAAAATTTATTATTATCACCAACATAAAATTTATTATTACTTTAAATCAATTCCTACTTTATCATTTATATTCATCAAAATCATTATTTTTTATCAAATTTATTTATCAACCAAATTTATTACTATTACTTTAATGTTTAATAAAAAAATTATTTTTCATCTATATTGAGTGAACACGTCCGACCACAATGGCTTTGTAATAATTTATTATACGATTTTATAAATTTTTATTTATTTGGTAAGATTGAATAAATAATTGGAATTATTTTAATAGTTTTACAACTTATGAGATATTCTTATGTTTATGAGATAATATACAACACAAAAACTCCATATCACATGTCAGAGACTGATTTACCTATATCTAAGGTGTGTTACGTGACACGGCTTCGAACGGGCCGTTAACATTCTTTTCGTCCGTTTTAATTGATGTGATATCATTTAATTGATTACATAATAAGAAATAAAAAGTGATTTTCTTTTATTTATTAAATTTATTTGATAATATTTCTTTTAGTTAACTTTTTTCATAAATATTAAAAGAAATTCAATAAAAATAAAATGGAGATAATATTATGAGATAATTCTCGAATAAAAAAGTATTTTTATTAGAAAAAAGAGAGGATAACACGTAACTTAGGACAGAGAGTAATCATTTTGGATAAAAGTTTCCAATTTTGAAAGTTTGTCAAAAATAATTTAATGAAAGGATGGGGCCAAGACAACGACTCTAGAAAAACATTGTTTATAATTACTTCTAGGGATAAGGGTCTAAAAAATACCTCAACTTTGGTCCAATTTGCTGTTGCGATACTAAACTTTAATGAAGATTTATTACCTCCCTAGACTATTTAATATCGTATTTTAAACATATATATTTGTCTACGTGGACATAAAAAATAATGCAAAATTATAAATAATAATGTGTTCACGTGGGCACATATATACCTTTAAAATACAATATTAAATAGTTCAGGGGGTAAAATATAAATTATTAAATAGTCTAGGGAGGTAATAAGTCCTCATGAAAATTTAGTATCACAACAGCAAATTCGATCAAAGTTGAGGTATTTTTCAGACCCTTATCCCTTACTTCTATAAAAAAAACTTTTGCTTAATACTATAATAAAGGGTTGATGCCAAAATTTTGGAATATGAAAAATATTTTTTGTTTTTTTGTTTTATTGAAGGGGAATTTAAAAATATGATGGCATTGCACTAATTAGCATGCATATATATATTTTTAATTTAACTTCAGCGAAATCGAACCTTAGAGTTGAATAATTTCTAAAATTATGTATTTATTTATTTTTTGAAGAAAACACACTTTGTATGAACGATTTTCTATTAATTAAAGAAACAGGCATAATTTTATTCACTTGATTATATCTGAAGAAAAATTAAATTGTATAATTTGGAATCCATATTTACTGTGTAGGGGGAATGAATTGAGACGGTTGAGAATAATTTGTATTGTACATTTTAATTAAAAAATATTAAAATGTAAAAATAAAATTACAAATTTTTTTTTTAAGAAAAGTGTATAACTTTTTGTTTTAATTAACTAAAAATTATTTGATTTTTCAATAATTAATTGTATAATTTTATTTAATTTTTAAAATAAATTGTATATTATACACACAAAAAAAGGAATATATAAAGAAGCTCTTCATCTTTCTTTGTTTAGCAATTCAAAGAGTGTGACAGAGGAAAAATACTGTTTTGTTTGGAGCAGCAAGTGTTAGGTAAACAAATGCAAAATTACATCTAAGGATATTATGGACATTTTCTTATGTATGGTCATATTTGGGCAAAATTATTATAGCAATTTACATTCATTTTTTAGTACCACGAATAAATAGAGTAGACTAATAAGTTTTAAGAATAAAATAAATTTGAGAGTACATGACCTGACACTAAATGTACAACAACAAAAAAATGTACAAATGTATTTATTGTTTTAAAAATAGTTCTAGCCCGTCTCATTTTCCGTGGCATTATTTAACTTGGCACATTATTAAAAAAAAGAAAGACTTTTTGAACTTATGGTCTAAAATAATTTTTAGATATTTATGTAAGGGTGCACAAAAATCAAACCGACCAATAAATCGAATCGAAAAAAATGTTATTGGGTCATTAATATTGGGTTAACAGGGTTTTAATGGTTTTATAAGAAAAATTATTGAGTTATGGTTTGGTATTGGTTTTGAGTATTAAATTATTGGGTAAACCGATAATCCATTAAGACCATAGTAAGTTACTATTATACCCTTCATAAATATTAATAATTTAACATAACTAGACATTATATCAGTACTCTACACTATGATCTACACACTTCACACGTCATAGTACTTCTACTTCACATCAGAAATTTCATATTATGTTTTGGTTGTAACATGTTATTATAGCCTTCGTAGTACATCTATTTTTATTGATGCAATTTCTCATTATATTTCTTGTTTCACTATATCAAAGCATTTACAACTGATTTGCTTGTCTCACTATAACGTGTTAAATTGTAAGAGAAGTGAGAAATCGTATATTTATGTTATGAGCATTTTTTTATTGAGTAAACAGAAAACCGAACCGCTAATGACCAAAAACTGATAAACCAAAAATCGATAAAGAATATCTTATTGATTTGTTATTAGTTTAACATATTTAAAAATTGAAAATCGATAATCGAAACTGATTATACATAAAACTGCATCGAACCGATCGATGCACACCCCTATGAATGTGTGGTTTAAAATTATTTCATTAAGGGTAAAATGAGTATTTTAAAATTAAATTATTTCTAATTATAGTAAGGTGTAACACCCAAGAATTTGGAAAGGAAAAATTTGCAGAAAATGTCGCTGAGGACTGATTCTACGGAACCTACCTACGGACCGTAGGAAGTCCTTCAGGCAATAGGAAGACAGTCGTAAAAACCAAGATGTGATTTGAAAAATTCAAGTCTAGATGTGTCCTTCGAATTGTCAGGAAGAGTCGTAGAAACTTCTACGAGCCGTAGGAGGTGCTCGTAGAAGAGTTCGAAACTAAGAGACATTTTGAGCTTAAAATTGGGTTATACGAGAGGATCCTACGGAGCGTAAGAAGTTCTACGATCTGTAGGAAGGACTTGTAGGAAGTGGATCAAGTTTCCTCCAGTACTTG
>JAJOOO010005784.1:0-26746 GCA_029582685.1 Solanum piurae
CATTATACATAAAGTACAATGTATGTGTATGATTCATTGTAATATATTTGTTTTGTTAAATGATTCATTGTAAAATAAATTCAAGAATTCAATGATTCATTGTAAAAATAAATTATCACACATAATAATGTTCATTGTTTCTTAATAACCAAATATTATTCAGTACTGTATCTTTACCAACAACATTTAATGTATGATGGTGAGAAAATAAACTATATAAGCAACAAACGAAATTTCTTGAAATCATATCAAAAAATAGCTTCTCAGTTAAGAAGTGTAGCAAAATCAACAATGACAGATCAAATATGTAAACATTATGCGAGATCATTCCACGTGCATTAAAAAGATCCGCAATCATGGAAACACCGAAACTTTTGGATGCAAAAAGAAAAGTTAGAGATGAGCATTCAACTAGATCTAAATTTTAACAAAAAAAAACTAGACACCATAGAATTGTATTTCACTAAATTGTCTTAGATATATTTGTACTTATAAAGAATTATTAATTTATTATATTAATGGAACCACATATTTATATAGGAGTCTTCTGAAAATATATTATCTTATCGAAATGAGTGTTATTTTATCATTAGCCCAAGTCAGGACTGAAAGAAAATATTATCTTAGAGATTATTAATTATTGAATATTAATTTAGTGAGATTTTACCGTAGATTGAATATATTGATAACCTTTTAAAACTTGGGTCAAACACCATACATAGACTACTCAAAAATTTGATCAAACAAATTACCCCATCTATTTTAACTTGAACACAAAATTTAAGAAAGTAAATCAGATAAATAAATTGCTACATGTGAAATATAAGTTTGATTGCCAAAAAAGGGGAATATATTTTGTGATTATGAAAGATTACGTACATTGGTTGATATTAGCTTACCAAATTAATCTACCTTGATTTGGTCTAACCTTAAAAATTGTTTAATCCAAAATTAGAAACAAGACAAAATAGGAATCATTTTTTTTTGTCATTAAATTATGTACCACAACAAACTGTCTTAAATCACTATAGTACTTGACACAGTCAATCCTTTTTCTAATTTATTTATAACTAGTGAATATTTCCGTGTTTTGTGCGGTCATAAAAATTATTTATAAATTTAAAAGTCACTCACTTATGTATAGTTATCTTAGAAAGTCACTCAATTATGAGTATTTATCTTGAAAAATCACTTTATCAATCTAAATAATTTTTTCATTAAATTTTGTTGACATGAGATTTTTATTTTATACTAAATTTTTAAAAAATAAAAAAAGTGTCAATTTTATTCATTTTATTGATGCACCCCACTAAAATTATACAGAAATATATATTTATGAAGATCACTTCATTTTATATGCATTTAAAATAATATTTAAAGCAATCACTCAAATATAACGACATAATTTGCTACTCTAATTTTTCTCATATAATTAGAAACATTGGAATCTTTATTATTGTCTAACTATTGTTCAAACGTTGACATATATAATTAACTGATTACTCAATTATAAGCTAATTTTTTTTTATATAAAATACGTAACTGAGTTGTGTGTTTTTGTATTTATAATTTATATTGGTACTTTAGATATAGGTTTGTTTTACTAACTATAGTTATAAATTTTGTTATATTATATATTACTTAATTTTAGTGGGACACATCAATAAAAAGATTATAATGAAGATCTTTTTATTTCTTAAAAATTTAGCTTCAAAATAATTTTTTCAAGTCAACAAAAATTAATGAAAAAATTCTTTAAATTGATTGGGTGACGTTTTATGTAAAATACCAATAGTTGAGTGACTTTCTAAGATAACTATTCATAGTTGAGTGACTTTTGGGTTATAAAACAAACTTGAGTGACTTTCTGAAAAAACTACTCATAGTTGAGTGAATTTATGAGAAAGTTATTCATAGTGGAGTGAACATTTGAGATATTATCTCCTAATCCTACTTCCTTTTTTTGTTTAGTTACTTCCTTCAATCTTTCCCATGTTGAATTATTTACTTTATTGAATTATTTTCTTGTTTCTCTAGTTCTCGTTGCTAGTTAAATATTGTGCTCTATTTTTTAAACAATCAAAAAGAAAATTTGCTTCTTTCTACTTTAATATTTTCATCAGCTATTCGAAACTAACGTTTTTTTTTATCTTTCCTTGTCTTCTATAATAATTGTCTTCTCCTAATTAATTAAAAAATTATTTAGTCAAAGTTAGACTTTTAAATTAAAATGATAAGCACTAACAAATTAAAGAGACTCAAGTACAATAAGTGGTACTTAACAATGAGTAATTGGAAAAAAATGAGTAACGCATATTGAGGAGAAATATTTTAATTAGTGACCTTTGATTATTATTTTTTTGATTTTAATAACATAAACATATTAAGAAAATAGGAGAATGGTAAAAATAAAAAAAATAAAAAAATGGTTGTTGATTATAGAGTTGTAACATTACCTTGTTTATGTTCAACTTTATATAAATATATATAGATATAAATTTTAAATTACAAGCTCCCATATATTTTGATAAATTAAAAAATTGTGATGATAATTCAACTTAAGTTTTTTGATTTGTTAAACTATTTATAATAACTTACATTCAAATTATACTCATGTAAAATACAAATTCCAACACGTACTAAAATGAGATTATTCTAATTTGAAAAACACAATTCACTCTTTTTTTAGTTGGAACTAAATTTTGAAACTTTAAATATGTCAAAATTAAGTTTGATTTCATTTCTCAACCAATCAAGTTTGTCCAGAAAAAAATATAATTGTATTGGCATTATTTTTTAAAACTAAGATTAAGCCTGCCTTATGATATTTAAATGGCTAGAAATAATATCAGTGAAAGTAATAGTCAACTAAAGTGTATATGGCGAGAAAATTTTCTTTCAGCATTCTTAATTTCTTATTCATGAATAATTTATCATTTTCGTAACTACCTACGAAAACACACAAAGAAAAAAAATATTTTACATAAAATAGTGAACAGAAAAGAAAATAAATCAATAAATTTTTAAAAACGAAACATATAAATGATGTTTATTAAGTAAAATTGAATAACCTTCTAGATATTTAAATAATAATATTTACAAGCATAATCAAAGAGATATATTTGAGATACTCATAATAAATAGTTTGATAAACAGTCCATTTGTGCGCTCCTCTTAAAATATACCAAATCTCATTCATGCAGTGACGAGCCTTGGTTTAATATCTCTTTGATACTTTGAATAGTTATTGTAGTCAGTTGACATATTTTTCTTTTCACTTTCTGTAATTGATTGAACAAATCTGCGTATAGCAAAAATGATTCTAAAGAATTAAAGAAAAGATATATAATTATTATGAGAAAATGATATAAAACAAAGATAAAAAAATTAGAAATTGTCAGTGCAACAATAGACATCATAATAATAAACATTCATAAGCAAAACTTGAGATCAAGAGATCTTAAGATCACCTAAAATCATGTATAATCAAGAATAAGTAAATCATATTTCTGCGATTCATTTAAGAAAATTTGTCAATACAATTATCTAATAAAAATAATAATTAATATTACCTAATGAAATATAGCATCATGAGTTTTTCATCTAGCATAGTGGGGAAGCTTTGGAGCTTTGTTCCTAAATTTCTATCATTTTATTGAGTGTCAGAATTTGAAAAGATACCACATTTAATACCTATAATAAATATTAATTATTGGGTTGGAGAAGGAGATTATTGCAATGAATTTTCTGGGCAAAAAACGTGCAACACTAATGCTTACTATTATAACATGAATATTAAGGAAAAATGTTAATTATGGGGAAGGAGAAGAGATCAATTTTTCTGCAAAAAACGTGCAACACCAATGCACAGTGATACTAATACGGCACTAATGCAATACTAAAGCTTTTATGTTTATGTATTAATAGTGAGAGAATTAACTACTATGCTTTAATTAATATTCAATAAAAACATAAAGCAAAAAAAATCAGAAATAATTAAAAAAAAGAGGAGAAAATAGATAATTGCAAATGCTGGCCATTGGAGGTGCCACATCACCGATTTTAGATTCAGCTTTATATATATATAGATTCTAAATCATAATCTGAATTAAAGAAGTTCTAGACTTTCAGCACACCAATCACCTTACCAACGAACAAGTCAATAGTCTCTCCGTCCTATTTTACGTGACACTTTTTTTTTTATAATTTATTTTAGAAAGAATGCCACGTTACTATATATATTCTTTCCATTTCAATTTATATGATATTTTTCAATTTTGAGATTCAAACAAATATATTTTTGATCATAAATTTTTCATATATCTTTTAATTATTTTGAATTGTCGATCATTGTGAAATATAATACTTTTTACGTAGTTTACAAATATATGAATTTTATTTCAATTTTTTTGAAGATTTCATGTGCAAATTTTCGGTCAAACTTAAACTATTTGACTCTCGAAAAATTAAATGAAAAATATCACATAAAATGAGACAGATGGAGTAATAATTCAAAATAATTTAACTTTAATTTTTTTAATTCTTAATGAAGATTTACAACCACACATATAGAATCATTTTTTTAGACTACAAATTTAATAAAAACTTGATTTTTTAATATATTTTTTTTCTTAAACACCATATTAAGTAAAACATTGCAATAGAAAATGGGAGTAAATAATTTTTGTCATAACAAGGGCCGGGTATGTAGTGAGAAAAATATGAGTTCATTCTAACAACCCAACTACTAGCTAGAAAATAAGAAAAAATTATCTAAATATACAACTTATTTTATTATATTCTTTAAAATTTCCTATCATATAAAAAAATTACAAAAATTCTTACTTTACGTGATGTATTAATCGAATACACCACTTTATGTGATGTATCAATCAAATACATCACTTTACGCTCATTATCCTAGGTGGCTAGGTGGAATATTGAGATTATATTAGATGGTTATCTATTTATGTATTACATTTTTTTATTATACCATACGATATGTAAAATAATCTATAAATTTTTACATAAGTGATCCCATACTAAGTCTCAACTCTTAAGGGTTGTTTGGTATGTGGATAGGAGAAACAAAGGTATCATGGATTGAGATTGATGTCTCATCACTTTATAGTATAAATGAAAAAATGTGTTTACTAAAATATTTCAGAATCTATAAACTCGAAATTTTATATATGTATTTGCTCGATGAAAACATCAAAGCGATCATAATCCTATCAACATCACTTCTAAACTTCAAGAAATAATTGAGCTAGCTAGCTCTCTTTCTTAAATATCATTGCCTATTAAAAGCGGCAAAATCCATTTTTCAAACCGTTAAAAAGGAGATTTGAAAAATATAATAAATATATTATAATTAAAACAAATAGAAGTGGAGTCAGAATTTGAGGCCGGTAGATTCTGCATTTTAAGATCAAATAATATAATTCCACAAGGACACTTCAACATCACTTTCCACATGATCATCCCAATTGAAATGACTCCCAAATAAACATGGATTTGGTGAAAACAAACTTTCTTCTTCCATATTTGCAACCCATTCCTCTATCCCACGTGAGTTACTATTATCATTTTCATCAACCACCATATTACAATCTACTGTAATATTATTATTCTCTTGTGGTGCTACTTCCCTCATCGGCTCGAACGCCTCAGCGGCTCTAGCAGCCGCTTGGCGTAGCTCTTTCGGGTCCTTAGATATCGGAACTTGTAAACGCCAAGCGGAGTCCGCGAAATTCAGTGTGGCTAACTCCCCTTTAAGCGCTAATGCAGCTACATCATGAGCACGTGCAGCCATTTCCGCGGTGGGGTACGTACCTAACCATATTTGCTTTTGTTTAGTGGGTTCGCGAATTTCGCAAACCCACTTGTCGTTGTTCCTCTTTCTCACTCCTCGAAACACCGGGTGACGTGTTTCCTTGAACTTCTTCCTCCCGGCCGCTCGCTTCTTCGGTTTGCTAGATGATACTAAAAAAATACTTTCTTCATCCGAACGTTCCGTTTTAATCGAAGAACATGAATTACTTGAATCATTCATCGTTGTTGAAGTTTCAGCTTCTGAATTTCGATTAATTGAATCCGATAGAAATATTATTTGTTCGTACGATGTATATATTTTGTAATAGTAGAATGTACTCGTTGAGTTTCTTATATATATAGATTTTGGATTATGAAGAGAGAGGAAATTAAGGAACACGTATTCATAGAAAAGGTTGTGAAAGAAACTGGAGAGAAAATGTGGGGCCTGCTTGACTGTGTCAAATATTTTTTGAAACAAAATAAGTTATTATTTAAATTAATTCACCAAAATAGGAAAGTGCCAAATGACCGGAAAATTCAGATAATTTTAAAAATTATAATATTTTTTTTATTTTAAAATAAACTGATCTTTTTTTCATTTTTTAGTTAAAAGGTATTAAAGTTAAAAGGGTAAAAACGTCTAAAAAAGTAAAATTACATAGATAAAATATCATTCTGGCCAAATTCTGACCAAAAAGATTTTTCCTTTTACTATATTACTATTTGAATATAATGTTTTGAAAATGTAATAAGAAAAAAGACTATAATTAATGATAATGGTAAATTAGGTATAATTATCCATTGATTTCATAAAGTGGATAAAAATTGTTGGACATCTCAAAATAGTATAATGTACAACTATTGTCGGACAAAGGGAATATGTTTTTTCTGATATTTCATAAAACTAATATGAAGGTACGGTAATGTTTTAGATTCTCTTTTCCCTTTGTTTCATTTTATGTGACATTATTTAACTTGATATAGTACTATTTAAGGAAAAAAAATTAAAATATAAATTTGCAATCTAAAATAATGGTAGAATATTTTTGTCAGTATAAGTTCTTTCAGCATAAAAAGAATTTTTTTAAATTAAATTATTTTTAATTATAATAAGGCAATATATTTTTAAAACAGAATTAAAAAAGGATCCACGTAAAGTATGGGACGGGGGAGTAAATGAATTAAGAAAACGTTTTTGGGTTTTTTAGCATGTAAATATTTTTGGATATTATTAGTAGTAAAAGAATGAGTCTTGTTGGATGAGACAGAAACCTGTCTTTCTCATTTGAGGAAAACAAGGTTTAGTACACGTGTGTTATTTCACATATAATTATAAGTCTCAGATATATATATATATCTCATGATACATGAGAGTTATTAAATTAGATATAATTTATTTTAGATACATTATATCTAAGTGGGGATTCACATTATTTGGTATACATAGACAAACATCACTCGCCATTTTTTTTATGTATTTTGTTTCCTAGATACATGTGAATCATATCAGATACATACAAATACATGTATGTAGATTCTAGTATGATTCACATGTATCTGGATGCATGACTATCTCCCTCTTCATCTCGCTCGCTCGCCCCTCTCCCTATTTTGATGTATTTGATAGCAAAAATACATGTACCTAGGTGTATCATTTTATGTGACACTTTAAGAAAAAAATATAAATTTTTAAAATTTATGATATAAAACAATGCTTGAATATTTATATAATTATAAATTATTTCAAAATTATAAAAAATAAGTTAAATTATTTATACTTCTAATAATATAATTTAAAAATAATAATATATTCATATAAAATAAAACAAAGAGAATATGAATTAACGAAAACGTTATTGGGTTTTAGCACGTGTAAAGCTTTTTGGACATTCTTTTAGTAGTAGTAAAAGAATGAGTTTTGTTGGATGAGACAGAAACCTCTTTCAAATTTGAGGAAAGCAAGGTTTAGTACCTAGTATTTTTTATTTTTTACTTCGTATTTGATATTTGTATTAGAGTCTGACTAAATTTAGATTTGCACAAGAAAGTCTCACATTAAGGAGTAAAGTGCTTCTCAACAAAGACAACTGCATATTCTCGAGACTTCTAATTAAGAATGAAGAAATAATTATCACTTTACCACAGTCTTTATTGATGATATACATGTATTTATTACTACCTTCATGAGCAAAAAATTACCCATCCATCTATTATTTTATCTTTATTAGATTAAGTACTTCATTTATTTCAATTTAAATATATTAGTCCGATTTTTGAGTTGTGTAGTCATAAATTTATGATGTGTGATTGTGTGTAGTATTTAGACTTATCCTATAAAATACGAAATTAAAAAAACTTATTCAATATAGAAAGAAACATCTTTTTTGGGCAATTTAAAATAAAAATAAATTATGTCAAATTTAATAAAGAAAAAAACGTTTTTGGGTTTTAGCACGTGTAAAAGCTTTTTGGACATTGGTAGTAAAAGAATGAGTCTTGTTTCTTATTCGAGGAAAACAAGGTTTAGTACACGTGTATTATTACACATATAAGTAAAACTTTAGACACAAATAATTACTCCTCCGTCCATTTTTAATTATCCAATTTAAAAAATAAATAACTTACTTTTTAAAACATTTATTTTGTTTTTTATTATTATATATTTTATTTATTTTAATTTAAATGTCTTATTTTGACTTTTGATAAATATAGTCTTAAATTAAAGATACGTGTGGTATTTTAAATTGAGCAACTTTCACATATAACAAACATAAAAATCATATTTGTATGTTATAGCTACAGTTTGTATAATTGCGCTCCATAACAAATTTTATGTTTGTTATGGAGCTTTTGATTTGTATAATTCGCTACAAACATCCAATTTTATACAAATTGTTCAGTTTTGTATAAATTCATTTATACATTGTAATTTGTATAATAAGATCTGTATTTGTATAATTATAAGTGTATAGGACGAAAATATATGTATTTGTATACACACTTTTTCTCGCTTTATACAAACACAAACACATTTTATACCGAAATGTATAAAATGACAAATTGTATACCGAAAATGGCTAATTGTATACCGAATCAGATGACAAAAAAAAAGGATGTTTGCTGCGAATTACAATTAAAATAAACTATGATTGTAGCATTTAATTTGAATTAATAGTTTGTTATTTCATACAATTTTTCTTTTAAATTTTGGGGTCTTAAACTTATTTCCCCAGTCTAATAATAGTTGTCTACTATTGATTTGATACACACGTTAAGAAACAAGTAATATTACTGTATTACCCTTTGAATATATTAAATTTAATACTTTAGAAAATGTATTAGATATTGAATAGTAAGGGCGAAATAGACACAAAAAGATAAAATATCTCTTGATTTTTCAAATCGGACAAATATTGTTGGACAACTATTTTTACTATAGTATAGAAGTAAAGATGGACCAAGGAGGGGGGGGGGGAGTATCATATAAAATACTGAATGAAAGAGACATATTTTGAGATATACCAAAATTGAAAGTAAGACATTTAAATTAAGACAGAAAGAGTACTATAATTACTTTTTATTCATTCATATAGAGTAATAATTAGAGATAATATAATAAATTAGCATTTTATTAATGAAAAATTAAATAAAATATTCACTGAATCAAAATTCCTTCAAGTAAAATGACTCGATTACAATTTATTACAAATTGAGTGTAGATTTTATTAATTACATGCATGTTCTACAGTTTATTGTATAACAATACGATCTTATTCCTAACACGAACAAATTAACCCACTTATTTATATATTCCCTTAAGTTTCAAATACCCCACAATAAGAAATTTTAATAAATAAATAACAGTATTCAATTTATTACGAGCAATTTTCACATATAGTAAACATAAAAATCATATTTGTATGTTATAGCTATAATTTGCATAATTGCGCTCCATAACAAATTTTATGTTTGCATCCAATTTTATACAAATTGTTCAGTTTTGTATAAATTCATTTATTCATTGTAATTTGTATAATAAGATCTGTATTTGTATAATTATAAGTGTATAGGATGAAAATATATGTATTTGTATTTATATATACACTTTTCTCTCGCTTTATACAAACACTTATACATCTGTATACCGAATGGGTAATTGTATACCGAAAATGGCTAATTGTATATCGAACCAGATGACAAAAAAATGGGATGTTTGCTGCGAATTACAAATACAATAAACTATGGCTATAATATTTAATTTGAATTAATAATTTGCTATTTCATACAATTTCCCATTTATTATTTTCATAAATCACCAATGGCTGATAAAATATGTATGGTTATACACTATTTATATATAATTATATATTATTATTTATACATGATTATATATCTCTGATACATAGTTATGTACGTTATACATTATATATAAAAGATTAAGAAGTATACCAAATCAAACTTGAACGACTAAAATAAAAAGAGTAATTGATTTGTTGTGATATTGATGTATCATTCGCGAGACGAAAAATAAAAAACAAAAACTATCTCTTTAAATGTGAAATGTTAGAGAAATTGTAATCAAATACTCCTATTTATTTGTATACTATTTCTTGTCTTTGATTATTCTTATGCACAAAAAAAATAATGTGTTTTAATCATTTTTGTTATGTCTTTTGGGAGTATATACAAATAGTTTAATCATATGACCAGTGGCGAAGCCACATGAGGGTTGTCGATCGATACTCTTTTATCAGAAAATTACACTGTATAGCTAGAATAAAAATATTTTTTATGTATATATATTACATATTGACATCCTTGACTTCCCTTAGCTAATTTAAAATTGACAAATCAATTGCCTCCCCTCAAGTCATTATCAATGACACGTCAATGGTGGGCCTTTTAAAAAAAAGGATATTTATGTAACATAGTAAGATGTCACAATAGGTTATCAAAATTTAGAGGTGTGAAGTGGACGGTTGAGTTAAATTTGAACGGATTAAATATGGTTAGAAGTGTCAAATGAACGATTTTGTTGAATTTGAACGTGTCAAAATGAATTGAAATCTTAATAAATTAATGAGTTATTGACTTACCTAAAAGTTACTTGGATTAAAATGAGTTGATCTGAAATGAACTAAAATGTATGTCATAATGTTACCGCTTTATTTATATTATCCTTTTCAGGAAAATTATGAAAAATGACAAAAATTACAACTGATTTATAGAAAACAACTACTCTCGTCTCTCTCTATCTTCTATCAATAAGAAGAAATTCATTCAAATGTATTATGTATCAATTGTATTCGGTCAAATATAGATGAGAGTTTTGTATTTTATTTCAATTGTATTCGAGAAACTGTATTTTGTATTTTTGTATCAATTGTGTTTGTATTCATACGAATACAGTATGCATTCATCCTCTATGTCGAATGTATTTGTATCCAGTCAAATAAAGGATAAATACAGTTGTATTCGTTGTATTTCAAATACAATTGATACAAAATAAATAGAGTTTTTGGTTAAAATCATCCCTGAAGTATGACATAAACCTAAAGTACACCCTTGTGTTATATAAGTGAACAAAAAACATCCTTGCACTATCCAAAAAGTTGCTAGATTCATCATTAATCTGTCTATTTTTTTAAGAAACTCACGCCACCAACAAAAAATGTATCAAGTTGAATGAATATATGTACACATGGTTAAGCTAGTCAAGTTGGGTGATTTTTTTAATTTTTAGAAATTGAGGGTTTAAATCATATTCAGACAAAATATATTCAAATTCTAAATATTCTTTGTAAAAAATATGGCCAAATACAACTCCAACTTCAAAAATTTCAAATAAAGTAATTATTATTTAATTTTCACAACAAAATGCCTACATAATTTCACTAAATTTCCAGTATTTATGTATATTGTATAAGATGTGAATTGCATTGTATATATAGTATATAGGTACTATATATATTTTTTATTAAAGAAAATCTCTAATAGTTGCACATAATATATTTAAAATGATTTTTTTACATAATATTTCTAACCACTGTATAAATATTTCAAAACTTATGTATTGTTGCAAGTCAATTTACTTGATGATGCAAAAAACATATAAACTAACAACACACAAAATTTAAATTATGAGAATAAAATATTCATTTTCTATCCATATCCTTATTCTTTTTAGGTAACTTTGATCTTCTCGTTGTGGTTAAGACATGACCAAATTTTTAAAAAAAATTATTGGTTCAATCAGTTTCTTAAAAAAAATAGACTGAAGGATGATTCTTGTTATATTTTAGATAATATAAGGATGTTTTTGCTCACTTAGATAATATAAGGATGTACATTAGATTTGAGTCATAGTTGGGGGATGATTTTAGCCTAGTTCTCAAATAAATACATAATACAATGCAAAATATATACAAATACAATTTGTTGTATTTCGAATACAATTGATACAAAATACAATGCAAATAAAGATAAAATTCAATCCTCTCTCCTCCCTCTCTCGATCTCGCTCGCCTCTCTTCTCCCTCTTTCGATCTCGCTCGCCTCTCTTCTCCCTCTTTCGATCTCGCTCACCTCTCTTCTCCCTCTCTGGATCTCGCTCGCCCCTCTCCTCCCTCGCTCGATCTCTCTCGCCTCTCTCCTCTCAATATGCATTTATTTTCAAATCAATTTGTATTTGTAATTTTTTTTTTCCAAAATCCACGAAAAAATACACTCTCTCCTCTCTTTCCCATATCCCGCCCGCCTCTCTCTTCCCTCCTCCCCTAATATTTTGCTATTATTTGTAATTAAACAAACTATAGCTATATAGTCCTATTTAAGGCCTACACTGTTTGTTGTTTTTGAAAGTTTCACTTTTTTTAAATAAATTTTTAGTACCTAATAAAACCATTAATTTTTCTTATATTATCATTATATATAACATATCAAATAAACATTATTTTTTTGAACAAGCCTCAATCATCAGTTTGTCAAAATAACAAACTCACATTTTACAATCTTTTTCATTTTTCATTTTTCATGTATATCTGCACTCAGTCATATATAACTGAAATACATGTTTAAAATGACTGAAATTTCAAATGTGTGCATCTGAATGCATTATAAAAAACAGAAGAAGAAAAAAAGAAGTATGCACTTTTACCTGAAAATCATCTAATAGTAGGTATTCGTGCGATAAAAAGCATACTACATATATTAGTTATATTGGACCAACCAAAATAGGGCAGCCCATGAATGCCTCACTGGACATATTATAAAGGTACAATGTGCAATTTCAACTGTTGCCTAGAGACATAATTGTGCCTCTCTAAGTAACAAACAGGCCTGTTCATCTGAATGAACCAAATCAACTCCAAAAGCTAAACTAACTACTCTTTTTCTTTTTTGGTTTTCTATCCGGTGTCCGGGAGCCCCAACTAAATCCGGATCGCGCACTGCAGGGTCCATTTGGGGGTGGCGCTCCCAACAAGATTTTTTCCATACCCAAGGCTCGATTTCGAGACCTCTGGTTAAGGGTGAAACAGTCCCACCACTGCACCACAACCCATGTTGGTTTACATCTATCAAAACTAATGATTTCTACAAATCAAAAAAATAATAAACAAAGTAATGGGAAGAACAGCTCTAACTCTTCCACCAAGAACTCTAAAAACCAATTTTCCAAAAATCAGATTCTGACTCATTCATCCTTTTTTGCCTTAGATCTTACTGGTTTTGCTGGCTGAATCATTTTACCAAGCAGGATCACTAGAATTGGTATAATAGTTCCAATATAGTATACACTTCCATAAGCTGTAAGTGTTTCATGCAGACTTAGTACCTATAAAAACATGAACAAGAAAACTTTTGTTAATTTATATCGAAGATTTTATCTATACTCTTTCTGTTTCATTTTATATGACACTGTTTGATTCGATACGATATTAAAGAATGAGATAATTGCTGTCCAATGCCTTTCAGTGATCTAATATACACACACATGCATAATCAGTGTATAGCTATTGTATATTTTGGCTAACGCCTGTAATTATGTTTGGCCGATGGGCCAAAAATGAAGGAAGCCCTATCATAATATCCATGTAGGCTGTAACATGTGGTTTTAAACATGTCATGACATTAAAAAACGTGTCATTTTAAAGAAAATATATCCTGGAAAATGAAATAGAGAGAGTTATAAACATCATTTCGAGAAATAGGCAACTAACCATGAATCCAACAGCAGAGTAGTTGAGAACTAGCAGTGTATATACAAAGTTCGTGAATACCAGCGTCTTCTGAAACTGAATATTACTTGTAGCTTGCTGCCATCTATAAATGACTGCTCATAGTCATAAGACAAAACAAGATTACAATTAGAGCATATTAGTATTAGAGAGTAAAACAAAACAAGATTTGTAAGTACCTCTTGATCCAGCAATCATCAAAGCAGATTGAACAAAGAATATGATGTACCCGGGATATAACCCCTGCAGTGTAACACAATAAACTTCAAGTTAGACAAGATATTTCTTAAAGAACTCAATATCAATAGTTTTATGTATCATAAAAGAATTTATTATATTGAAAGATATAAAGTGTGACACAACTTGTATTTCTATAGTTAGAAACATTTATGAAAAGAGTAAACTTCAAAAAAAAATAGACAACTTCATAGAGTTGAAGCGTATTTTAGTGAAATTTTGATGCCACCATAGGCAAAGTCATTTTTTGATGCTGATTGATAAATGTTTTGTGCATACATGTTATAGTTCCATGAAAATTCATCTGGAAACGATTATATGTTATCATATAAATCTTTCAGCAGATAGATTGCAGAACACATTGTGTAAAAATATTTCCTTACATGCCATACAGCACTAACAGTCTGTGTGACTAGCAACTGGACGAAACTAGGCTTCCTTCCCTTCTGTATAAGTCTCTCATATACATCTACAGAAGAAAGACGGAAAAGAGAAGAGATTTGATCATACATAAATTGTATCATGCTTAGCTTTGTCACAAAGTTACAGATTCACTTAAAGATGATGGAAAATACAATGCATGCAACATAACAAGTACTCCCTGCGTCTCATTTTATATGGCGGTGTTTGAATAAACACAAGGTTTAAGGGGGAAAAAAGAAAGACTTTTGGCAAATATCACAAGTGCCTTTTGACCTTGTGATCTTAAACATGTTATGACATTTCTATAGCTATAAAAGCATGTAGGTATAATGAGAAGATTAAAGTCAAAACTTTATAAATATAGAGATGCGTTATTCTTTTTATAACAGACTAGAAAAAGAAAGTGTCATATAAAAATACTAACTTGAGTAGAAGTAACATAGCTCACCAATTCTTTACAATGTGTTTTTTTAAAAGTATCACAGCATACAAAATGGATTAAAAAGAGAAATATTCTTACAGTGCCTCAGCCAGGTGCTAACTTGAATATTCCATACAAGAGGTATTTGAACTGAGCTCTTTGCAAGTTCAACACCCAATATGTCGACATTTATAGCACGGTCCCATTGTGCTTTTGGTGGATTAGTCATGTCTGCCCAACCACTGAAACCGAAGCCAGATATGATGATAGCAACTTCCGAGATTGACCATATGAAATAATATTTACACCGTGCAGTAAAGCTAGCCATATATTGGTAACCCAACCGCGTCCAGAAACCCCACTCTTGGTACATTGGATCCAAGAACATGGAAATTGGGAAAAGAGGCACCAAATACATATACAATCCCATACACAGAGCTGCTTGAAGAATAGCTCTTAACGCTGCCCCAAAAGGCAATGGCTGTCCTTTGTCTGAAGGTTTCCAAATCTGAAAATGACCTAGTTTAGTTATTGTAATGCGATGCAAAGGGCTTCAGGCAATGCCAACATGGGGTATATATACATATTTTTTCAGATATATATAATTTACACACATAAAAGAGTGATACGAAATGGTGTTGGATGATACCCTTTGGCAGAACAACAATACAATGATGATATGAACTTACACCATTTCTCTCTGTCCATTCAAGATAATCCTTCATTTCATAAACTGGACCAGCAAAATGACTTCCACAACAGAGACAATAACCAAAATACTCAAGTAATGATGGCAACTTGAGCAAACGATTTTTCTTTTGCGCCTCACGTAAATCTTCCTCCTTCAATAATCCATCTTGGTAATTGATCACACTTGAAATTATTTTCAGCGAAATAACCATTAAAGCTCCTAAAATTTTAGAAGAGGGAGCCAATTAAAAAAAAAAATGTACATTGAACAGATCATAGTGATACAGGCTGAATCCATAATTTTGTTTCTTGTTTTAAAATCAGTAGATTTCTACATATCAACAATGTCTGAACTCATCATGAACTGAGGTTTTATTCTATTTCTACTTACAAGAAATATTTTTGATCTAAAGAAGTATTATATGCTTCATTTGTCTCAAATGCCAAGTGGATTGAACACATTGACGAAAATTAAAGGAGTTTGAAACCGTGATTTGTTTTGTCATGTTTTAAAAAAGAAACCAAGACTAGGACAAAGAGGAAGTTCGTTCTTACCCGTAGCATCCATTCCTCCTTTTTTCCATGCATCCCCGCTCATGTAGTACACATGGCTGCACCGAAATGTTTGACTATTATCATGGAGTTTAAAAGGTTTTCATTCATAGAATTATAAAAATTGTAACTAGCCTAACGAGGAAACGTTTCAACAAGGAATGCTTTATTTCCTGTTGGGGATTGGGGGAGATTCACCTTGCAAACAGTCCATACAGCAATAATAACATCAAATGTCTGCTAAAGAACTAAACTTTTCCTCATTAGAACAAGATCAACATAAAAATACAGCTCAAAATGGTTTGTTCTGGTGGTAAAAGCTCATGACTAATGCACGGATTAAGTTCATGTCATGGGTTTGAACTCTGTCACTGAAAACAGCATGAACTTAAGTGGAGAATAAGGATAGAGGCGAGTACCCTTGGACGGAGCTAGGGGTGAAAGGACGTTCATGCGAATCCCCTTCATGAAAAATTACATTGTGTATATATACACATGGAGTTAATGGTTAAAAATACACCTAAACTATCCTTTTTTTGCAAGTTTCATACCTGAACTATCTATTGTTCTCTTTACCTACCTAAACTATCACTCCCTTTGTGAACACATATGCTGAGTTGGCTGAATTTTTGTTCTCAATCGACAACAGGCATGTGTAAGCAAACTCAACATCAAGGTATATATGCTTTAATACGAAGAGAGTGATAATTGAGGTATGAAACTCGTGAAAAGGTTATACAGAACAATGAATAGTTAGATATGAAACTCGCAAAAATGTGATAGTTTAGATGTATTAACTCATCGTTGCCCCTATTCATCCGCCAAAAGATAAGAGTACATGTTAAAACAACCAAAATGGAAGATTTTCAAAATTAAATTGTACAGGTCACCATCAAATTCAAAACATCGAAGATCGATAATGCAGTTATACTGTAATTCCAAATCAAAAACAGAGATCTGAAAAGAAAATAATGTTAGGAGAGAATCAATGAATGTACCATCCAATTAGATATCCGAATGTGAGGAAGAAAGTGATGATTCCGCAATAATGTCGACATAAAACCATTGAAGCATAACCCAAAAGCATCGGCACCAAAAAATGCAAATTCGACGAGAACCCAAACGACAAATAGGACAAAACAGCACCTGATATGGCAGCGTAGAAATGCCTACCACTGACACAAGGAACAAATCGATGAAGAAAACTCACAGGAATAGTGCCGACGAAACAGAGTAAGAAACGGAACACCGGAATCGATACTCCGATCGCCGACGCCATTGATTCCATCTCCGGCAAACTCATATTTTCGAAAGACAAAAATGAAGTTAGTTATTTTGTTTTTTGTTTTTTCATTCTCCAGTTAGTTATTTCTAGTTAGGGATGACGATGGGTGGTGCGGGGTGGGTTGAGCTTGATTCGTAAAAAATTTAATCTGTCCGGATCTGCATTATTTTTTCAATAATTTTTTTCTAGTTAACTTTGATTCTAAAAATAAATTCATTTTTTTCATTAATTTGTATCAATTTAATAGGATAGTGACTTAAAATTTTATTTTTAAAAGGTTAATTGAGAAACAGATAAGAAATTGTATTATTTTTTATTAAATCATTTTCATTTATTATCTTGAATAATTTAGTAGTTTTAAAGAAATTATCTTAATAAATAATGTTTTATCACTCTTATAATATGTAAGAAGTTTAAATTAAATTTGAAACCACATATCTCGCGCATCAGATTATTGTATCATGTATAAAATGTATATCAGATTAGTGTATCATGTATAAAATATAATGTATCTTACTTAACAATTAATGTATCTCGCGCATCAGATTAATGTATCAGCGCTTATATTACTGTATCCATTTTGAGGGATTTTTGTAATTATAAAATTTCAAGAGATAAATTGTAATTTTGTCTTAAAAGTATGTGATTTATGTAATTTGCCCAATCACATATACCAGCAACCCGCCCCCGCATCCCACCCACCCCGCCCCACATAGCCTTAAACCCACCCGCCCCGCCCCGCCCCGCCCCGCCCCATTGCCATTCCTATTTTTAGTGAATGGAATAATTTTGTGGCAATCATATGTGAGATTACATGTACTTTTGTCATTGTACCCTCATTCATCAAATTGTTTCTTAAGAACGACAAATATTCATTTAATCATTGTTTCTTTAAAACATACAAAGTTTATAACATTAATATATTCACTGAATTTCACAAGATTTGGATGGAATAGAATGTACCCCAACCTTATCACGATCTTGTGAAGATAAAAAACTTGTTTTCGAAAGACTCTTGATTGAGTACAATTTCATATCTGTCCCTTCAAATTGGGATGTTTTAATTTTGAATGTACGATACACTTTTTTTTGTTGAGTAATGATAATGTTTTTAACAAATCAATTGCATAGCTAGATATTTCAAAAACAAACAAGTGACAAAAAAGTTGGTTGTAGCTCACTGCAATACACACTTGGACCCAATTCATTTTCAACCAAAAATGGAATGACTCTATCAAATAGGCGGGTTGGACTGAATTTAAGAATGTTAAAATGAATTGAGTTAATATATAGGTAAGTCAATACTTAAATATTACTTGGACTGAAGCGGATTGGGATGAAATGAGCTAAAAAATGAATCACAACTCTTACTAAGTTTTAAATTAAAAGTTTGTTTTCTTACAATTTTTCCAAGCACCTAATAATTTTTCCCTTGATCGAATAAAAAATTGTTTTAAGAATATTTAGACCAGCCCAATTAAAATAGGCTGAACTAAACAGGTCAGAATGAGCCACAATTAATAATGGGGAAACTAAGCAAATACCCCATAAAAGTAAAATAATTACAAACATATACCCCTTTACATTCATACCCAAAATAAGCGAGTTACTAACATGGTCAAATCTATTCAGGTTAGCCGGATCATGATTTTACCAGCCCTGCTGATAAATATCCTTTTAAGAGTTTACCATGTTGAGGTCATTCTGTAACAATAACAAGAAGAAGATCTTTACAAACCAAAGAATGAGCCTACTTTACACACTTTCGCACCAAGCAGGCAAGGCCAATTACACAGGCAAGACCAATTCAATTACAAGCAAAAGACGAAGTCACGGATATCATTCAATGCAGGAAAAAGAATCCAATATTTCAATCAAACCCAAAGAATATTGCTTCCATTCGCTTGTTAAGATCAAACTTCAAAGTAAACATGAACAAAGTAGTTTCATTTAACATACACTAAGAACTCAGTACAACAACCACCTCGCGTGAGGGGGGTGTCGTCAACTTCAAAGATAAATCCCTATGATACCTATTACCACATGTCGTTGGGATTTAAAAAGCCCGCCATACACGTACACATACATTGACTCGATCTACTATAGATCTCCTTACTAACTTCTCCAGAACTATGGATGGATACTGCTACCTCTTAACTATTTTATAAACTCTTGCCTAAAGAGAAGGTTAACAAGCAAACTAAAAACGCTTTAACCTCTCTGTAAACTCGCTCGGGCATATTAACACAGAATCTACACAAAGTCCACCTTTGGTGTGGGTGCAATCGATTTGGGTCATGGAGAACTTAACTTTCGTATTTGCTGCAGACCCTGTAACTGTAAAGTCTCCTACATGGTGATATTTCCATTTTCCAGGCTCTTTCATGTAACACTGGGTTGTAGCTTGCTGACCATCAGATGTTGAGAGCTGGAACTGCACTGGCTTTTTATCCCATCCGTGAACATGTTCGGAGTTGCAAATTCGACGTCCAAATCTCCGAGAGGAACGTCCTACTTGCAGCCTGTAGAAAATGCTATAGGACCCTGCTGGGAATGGGAAATCAACCTCTCCACCCACTTCAACCCACCATATCTGTTGGAGATACGCAATGGACTGGAATCTGCAGAGAAGGAAATTAAAGAAATTCGTAAGTATTGGTATGTCTTAAGATTTAGAATGTTTTAATGTGTACAACAGATAGCAGTAAATCTAAAACATAATGCAATTATGTCATACTCGAAAAGCCACCACGAAAAGGCAATTTTTCAAACAACAGAGATCAGTTCTTTAAACTCTCTTTGGAGGCTAAGCGAAAGGCATATTCTTGACTAATTTACTGGTCAAAAGATGTCATACTATGAAGAGAGTTCCGATTGATAACTGCTAGATAAATCACGAGGACATGCAATCAGTGGAAGTAAGTAAAACTTGAACATTTCTCTTTTCAAGCAAATAAGTTGTTCTCACTTAAAGGAACTGATATCAACCACACCAAAGCCCTTTATGCATATAATACACATATCTACCAATCAATATTTCTTCTGATGTGTCAAATAGTTCAGATTACTTCTCAAGTACCAAAACTCTCAAAACAATTCTCCAAAGCTATTCCACTAAATTTTTTCTATAGCAAGAAGGCAGAATGAGAAATTGCTAAATGTATTAAGGTATCGAGTACCTGAATTGTATAGAAAGAGAATCACTTTACTACTCATGTTTCAATTTCAAATAAGCGGGAAACAGGCAAGAGTTATCCAATATTCATAAAATTTCCCTGCCAGAGGCAACAAGGAGGAGACATAGAAGACCAAACTAAACAACCTCAATTCATACAGTCGACTACGATGTAAAAAGGCACCTCTTTTGTTTTGATGAACAGGTAAACCCCACTCATGTGCAATAGCTCGCAAACCACACATGAGAGGTAAACCACACTAGCAAGCCCCATGAGACGAGCTCAACCCAGAAGGCCAACCCTATGCTGTCGCAAGCAAGGGGTTTCAAACTTGAGACCTCCATTGTGGAAGTCCCAAGCTAAACCATCTGGGCCACCCCGAAGGATTGTAAAAAGGAACCTTTTTACAGGAGGATTCATCAAAAATGCCTGAAGAATTGAATCCGATCAGCCGATCTAAAAACACATGGATCAATAAACACACACATACAAATATACATTCTGCTATAACTTGATAACAAAAGTAAAAACATTTTTTACCCCTCACCTTGATTCGTTTGTTTCAATACGACTCCAATATCTCCTATCGTCAATGCCTGTTATCGCCAATCCATTTGCAGAGATTGATAGACAAACCCTTCCTGTACCCTTATCTAACCAAACCTTCTGCATAGATCCCAATCAATAAAAACCCATCAGAACAATTTATACAGAATATTTAATCACAAAAAGCTTATCCTCAACAACCACAATTCACCTAAATTTAATATTTGTAAAGATTTAATGAATTTATAAACACAAATACACTATTTGAACAAAATCTATACGGGCTTCTAGCACCGCCCGTGAATATAAAAAAGAAGATAAAGATCGAACCTTTGAGCCACCATCAAAATAACTAGGTCGACAAAGCCTAGCATAAATATCCCTTTTGCACAAATTGTTAGAAAAATCATCAACCCCACCAAAAACCCTATCAATAAGCAATTCATAATTTATCGGCAATTTCGATTCCCAAACAAAATCAGCAGAAGAAGCAGCCCTAAAACCACGATTAAGCATCGAAAGACTACAGATCTCCGACGGATTCAAATACACCATAACTGAAGCCACACAACTCTCCGGCAAGTCACCCAAACCGGGATTATCCGGCGGTACAGCGACGGAATCACGTGGATTCAAGAAAAGGGATAAAGAAGAACCCATTTTGAGAATTTGATAGTTTTTTAGAAGAAAATAGTTTGATTTGAGACCATCAATGGAGGATATAGAGAGGGAAGAAGACAATTTTGAAGAGGTGGAGGTATACTTGGCGTATATATAGAGAAATATTGACGCGTACTTTTTGTTTGTTCTGATCGTCGGATTTTGCGGGATATAAACAAGGAAAACATCTATATACGTATCGGCACGGTCAAAATTAGCTAACATAATTTTTAGATTATATGGATACGCATTGTTTAGCTTGACACGAAATTTAAAAATGATAAAATAAATATATTAAAAGTTATTAAATATAGAAATATATTTTTAACAAACGAACCGTGTAGATCTTACAAGAAAATAAAAGATCAAGAACAATAAAATATTGTGATTGTCTAAGCACAATAAAGAATTATAATGACACTATTACAAAAATAAAACACCAATATGCCTAAACTTTCGGGAAGCAAGATAATACTCTACTACTATCTACTAATCTTCTTTTTCATATGTCAAGAATGTGAAAATTAAAAGTGATGGTGATATTCGATCTAAAGAATTTTACCTGCTATGATATTATGTTAAAGTGTGTCATCATCTTGTCTAAAAGTTGAAGCTCTTAAAGAGCGCACATTTTTGTTATTTAATTGTGTTCTCATCACAAAACATCTCAATCTCGCTTCTCTCATCCTGTCCTCTACGGAGGTCACTCCTACCTTATCTCGATTAATCTCATTTATAATCTTACCACTTCTTGTATGCCCACACATTCACCTTGATATCCTCGTTTCTACGATATGCATCTATCTATATATATATATATCCCTAGAGTTATTAATAATTCCTATGATATATGATTTAGCATGTTTAATTTTTAATTAATTAAAATATATATTTTGGTCTGTTAATGAGAAGGTATCTTATATTTTGACTACTTAAAAAATATAATATTATTAAAATATAGGGTAACAATATAAATTAACATGTTATTCTATAAATAATTAAGTAGAGGAATGATTAGACAGTTATGAATATTTATGAGTAAATGAACTAAAAGTGCACAATTTAATTAATTTTTAAAAAGTTTGATATACTTTTAATTAGTTATTGCAGAAATTTATTTTAATAATCTTGGTGTTCGAACCAACTATCACGTACTTCGATTAATTCCACCGAGTACCAACCACCTTCCACAAGCAACAAGTAACAACTAATGTTTCTTTTGACTTAATATTGTTATCATATATATTTTTTCCCTTTTTGTAGCAATAATTATATTTTTTTCCTTTCCGAGTGATGTATCCATTAACATGTGATACATCATACACGTACAATGCCCTTGATCAAATAATTGTATTACACATAAAATGTATAGTTTAGGGCCTTAGGCTCAAACTAATAATGTGATTAACAATTGTTTCTATTAATTAAATAAAAGAAGGAATTTTATTATTTCATGTTGAGTCATGAATTTAAATAAATAAAGAAGATAAAACAATAATAAAAGATAATTATTGACAGACCATGTAATTTCTCTATTTATTGTTATGGAAACGGAAAAGGCTCAAAAATACCCCTGAACTATTAGAAATAGCTCACATATACCCTTGAACTATATTTTGGCTCAAAAATACCCTCCCGTTAAAATATTGGGTCACTTTTACCCTTACTATTAACAGAGGTGTGTTAAGTGCCATGTGAACGCCACATGGACGCCACATAAGCACCAAACAACTCTCACCTCCACATAGACTCATACATCCTAATTACTAATTTTACTCTCATTTTTCTTAAAAGATACACTTTCATCCATTCTCACTTCTCTAAAATATACGTTTCCCCTCTTCTCTCTAATACGATTTCACCTAGGGTTTCAGATTTCCTCTCATGGACGCCATTCCATTTCAAAGTTGATTTCACCCCTTTGTTCATTTCACTGCTAGGGTTTCGAAGTGGATTTTGGCGGCTGTAGGTTAGTAAATCCGTTGTTCTTATTTCGCGATGGTTCTAGTTTTGCGATTCCAAAGATATTTTTTTGGTTAGGGTTGCGACTTTGTTTATAATATTCGGGTATGTTAGATTTAGGGGAAAATTATCTGTTTATTTGAGTTAAGCAAAGAATCTTTTGTTTATTCCTCTCTAGGGTTCACAGATTTCCCTCATTTCGTGGTTGGATTTCAAAATTGACTTCGCGGTTGGTTTTCAAAGTGATCTTCGCGGCTGTAGGTTAGTTAATCTTTGTTCTTATTTTATGATGTTTATGATTTCAAAGTTGTGGATAGTTAGGCTTTGCGACTTTGTTTATAATATTTTGGTATGTTAGATTTAGGGGAAAATTATTTGTTTATTTGAGTTAAGCAAAGAATATATTGTTTATTCCGAATAGTTTAAACTATTACTAAAAGTTTTGATCCTTTTACAGAATATGGTGTAAGGGATATTTAAGAAGGGCGTGTAGTTTCGTATCTTATTGAATTGTGGTCCAATAGCTACAATTTTTGTAACCTTTTGAGAATATTATCTCGTATGTTGTGGTCCTATTCTGTCAAGGTTGGATTTAAAGAATACTTGAGTTAAAGTAGTAGTATTTAATGGACTAGTATATGAATATATATTGTTTAGTCCTAGTCTGAATTTGATGTGTGTGGTCTCAAATGCCCCTTTTCATTGTTTATTATTCCCTTTTTGTAATCTTTTGAGAATGTTGTCTTATATGTTGTGGTCCTATTGTTTATTATATGTTGTGGTCCTATTGTTTATCCTAAATGCCCTCTGTTTATTATGGCTTGTTTAGTATGGACTGTTTATTATGAAATAGTTGAATATACTAATATTTGTTGCTTACAAAAACTAAAGACAAGAATAATCAAATGGAAACAAAAAGGAATAGTTTTTTTCATATGAGGCATCACTTCATTGAACAAGAAACACAACAGGAATAGTAACTTAAAAGGAGCTGAGTCATTTACTTGTCTAGTTGTCCTACTATGTAAATGAACATTGTAGCAGATAGACTTGACTACTTTCAAAACACTTGCAAAAGTTAACAATAATACATACTACTACTAGACCTCACTATTCTGTTTATGCCCCACTGTATGTTTTTTCTTTCTTTTAGTTTAGATTCCTAAAGTTTAAGACATGTTTGTTCACATTTTTTTCCACTATTGTTTATGTTGTAAAACATGTGGCCCCTGTATGCTTTTTTCTTTCTTTTACTTCATTTCTGCATAACAGTCAGGACTTGGTCCCAAATGCCCTTTTTCATTATTTATTATAACCTTTTTGTTTAGAGCTTTTACATCTATTATTTATGTTGTATTAAACATGTGGCCCCTATATGTTTTTTCTTTCTTTCAATATAGATTCCTAAAGTTTAAGGCCTGTTTGGTCATATATTTTCCCACTATTGTTTATGTTATAAAACATGTGGCCCCTGTAAGGACTTGATGTGTGGGGTCCCAATGCCCAAGTGTAATGACTTATTTATTGTATATCTTATTCATTTATGTTTGTTGAGTTATTTTTACTCCATTCTTTATGTTGTAATAAATATGTGGTCACTGTTTGTTTTTTCTTTTTTAGTATAGATTTCTAAAGTGTAATGACTTGTTTATTTAGCTCATCTGTGTTTGTGTATCTTATTTATTTTTGTTTGTTGTGTTATTTTCACTCCATTCTTTATTTAGTTCTTGTGTGTTTGTGTTTCTTATTCATTTATGTCTGCTTTTGTTTCTCAGTTCAATATGAAAGATCTTTTGGTTGACCTTATGTTGCATTATGGGGGTAAATGGATTACAAAACCACTACTAGTATATGACAAGAAGTATGTTGCTACTAGGAGAGACACTAGTGCAGATCTCTTAGACTATGATAAGATAGTGGAAAAAAACTTAGGATTTGTGCTTGTGAAACAAATACTAGTGAAAGGGCCTTCTGGGAAATTTTACTTGCTTGAGGGATCTGAAGGAATTAAGACACTCCAATGCCTATTAAATGAATAATTTAAGGTGGTTCATTTCTTTGTTGTGGATGACTTTGAAGAAACTGTTTTTGCACCAAATATTATTCACCATAGTGAAGCATACTTGGTAGAGTGTGAATATGGAACTGATGCTGAAACATAAAGTGGTGATGACCAGTTTAGTGATGATGAATATAACTTTGATGAGTTAGAGCTTATCAAGATGCTGAAATCTAAAGAAGTAAATGATGATCTCAGTCACTACAAAGAACTTCATCCCTTCATGACTTTCAAGGACTTGAATGAGGCAAGAAAAATTGTGAATTTGTATTCTCTTGCAAATTCCAAGCCTATAGTAGTGGAAAAAAGTGACAGAACTAGACTAAGGTTTATGCATGATTGGTTGTCCATTTGTCTTGCTTATTTCACAAGATGGTAAAGGTCCAAGTTTTAAGGTTAAAACACTGAAAATAAATCACAATTGTGAGGATGCATTTAAAAATCCTAGAGCTTGTACAAGTACTTTAGCACAATATTTCAAGAGTAAACTACAGAATAATCCTCAGTACAAGCTAAAGGATATGAGAAAAGACTTGAAGGATCAGTTCAACTTGAATGCTCGTACCTCTAAGTTGAAAAGAGTCAAGAGGATGGCCCTTCAAAAATTGCAGGGAAGTTTCTTAGATGATTTCAACAGAATTGAGGCTTATGCAAATGAGCTTAGGCTAAGCAATCCTGGTA
>JAJOOO010005785.1:0-37708 GCA_029582685.1 Solanum piurae
ATTGTGAGGTTGCATGGGGTTCCTTTGTCTATCATATCAGATAGAGGTCCTCAGTTTACCTCTCATTTCTGGAAGTCATTTCAGAAAGGTCTTGGTACTCAGGTTAATCTTAGCACAACATTTCATCCCCAGACGGATGGTCAGGCAGAGCGTACCACTAAGACCTTAGAGGACATGTTGATAGCTTGTGTGATCGACTTCAAGGGTAGTTGGGATGATCACCTTCCAATTATCGAGTTTGCCTACAACAATAGTTACCATTCCAGCATTCAGATGGCCCTTTATGAGGCATTATATGGGCGTAGATATAGATCTCCATTTGGTTGGTTTGAAGTAGGTGAAGCAGCCTTGATAGGACCAGATTCAGTCCTTGATGCTATGGAAAAAATGCAACTCATTAGAGATAGACTTAAGACTGCCCAGAGTCGCCAGAAGTTTTATGAAAATGTGAGAAGAAGGGAACTAGAGTTCCAAGTTTATGATTGGGTTTTCCTGAAAGTGTCACCTATGAAGGGGGTGATGAGATTTGACAAGAAAGGGAAGCTCAGTCTCTGATATGTAGGCCCTTACCGGATCTTGAAAAGGATTGGTAAAGTGGCTTATGAGTTAGAGTTGCCAGCAGATTTAGCAGCAGTACATCCAGTCTTTCACATTTTACTTTTGAAGAAGTGTGGGTGATCCAGCATCCGTAGTGCCATTAGAGACTGTGGCTATAAAAGATAGCTTTTCTTATGAGGATGTACCAGTTGAGATTCTTGATCGTCAAGTTAGAAGGTTGAGAAACAAAGAAGTTGCTTCAGTCAAGGTTTGGTGAAGGAGTCAGTCCGTAGAGGGAGCTACTTGGGAAGCAGAAGCAGCCATGAAAGCGAAGTATCCTCACCTCTTTCCTTCTGATTCCATTCCAGCTTGAGGTAATAGTTTCTCTTCAGTTTTTCAGTCATTCATGCATAAATTCAGCCTTAGAATCATGTTCCTTCAGTTTGTACTTGCATTTTCAGCGTATTTGCATGTTCTTGGAACTCAGTGCAGTCAAAAATTCAGTTCTCAGTGTTTAGTGTTAGGGATTGCAGCCATTTCCCACTATTTCAGCTAGTTTAGTCTTCATTCGAGGACGAATGTTCTCAACGGAAAAATAAAGTAATACCCCGTATCCTAGATAGACCAAAATGCAGATTTTTTAGAAGTTGCTGGTGCAACCTACGGTCGCCACATACGGACTGTAGTCTGACCTAAGGCCCATGATGTGGGTCCGTGGTTCACCACTGCAACCCCTCCCAAAAACCCAGCTTAGAATATTGGCTAAGTCTCGACCCACGGGCAGACCTACGGTCCGTAGGTCAGACCACGGTCTGTGGTCTGTGTCCGTGGATCAAGACTCATTTACCCAGCCTCTGATGCGAACTACATTCGACCAGCATGGACCGTCGTTCGATCCATGGTCCGTAGGTCTGACCGTAGATGAGGGTCAGCAACCAGTTAGGTGAAAATTATTGACTGGGTCAATTTCAAATGTCATAACTCTTAGCACAAAATCCTCTTTCCTATGATATGATATATAATTGAATCCTCTTTCCAACAAAATCCGACCCCCGAGTAAAACGTTATGCTCATTTTAGTGAAGCTCTATCGGGCAGACTTGACCTATGACCTCAATCTATGGACCGTAGATTGACCTACGGCCCGTAGGTCCCGTCTGTCGGTCACTCCAAAAGCAGTTAAGTCAAGGGTCTTTTGGTCTTTTCCTATTTCGTTGGACCCCTAAGCTACGTCGTTTAGACCCTAAATTATGATATTTTAGTCAGTTTAAGCCTAGAAACATAATTAGAACTTACCTAAGTCAAAACGCTAATCAAAACTTAGAAAAAATTTGAGCGTAAGAGGAGAAGAGAAGTTCACAACCCTAGTTCAAGAACGCAGCAAGTTTTCTTCAGTTCCAGCCCAAAAATCAAAGGATTTCTCCGTGGAATTCGTCACCAGGTATGTGGAATTTCACTAGTGGGTTCCTTTCACCCATTAGGTCCCTAGTTTTCAGTTAGTTTCTTGATTCCCTTATTATGACTAGACCTAGGGTTTCTTGAATGTTAAAATTATTGGGTTCTTAGCTGTTAGAATGATCCAAATCAGATTAGAATGTTAATATTCAGTTTATTGCTTGAATTCCAGAACCCTATCTATGTATTTCTTTAGTTCTTGAATTACACATGCTAGGTCAGATATTTCAGTTATACATGCCTCAGTTATCAATGCATCAATATCAGTTTAATTGTTGCATTCTCAGTTTGCATGTTCAGTTTTAGCTATCTAGTAACTAATAGAAATTTGGTCATAATAGGTCAAATACTTAATCCATTGGGAATATCATAATACCAAGTTGGAATAGGGTTCAGCGTACCCAAATAGTCCCAGAATTACTAGCCACGTAGTTTGTAAGTCCCCTCTGTGGGCATCATTTCAGTGATCACGACAGCATGCCTCTATACCTTTGGCAGGGTATATTGGGTCCTCTCGATGGGGCGTATACATCAGACTCCACATTTAGCTCATGTGGTTTTACTGTCGGTTATTAGTAGCTCCCACTTGTGGTCCTAGGTCCCCTGTCCGCATCTCGGGGGTAGTCTTGGGGCGTGACACTAGTGACCACCTACACGTAGAATCAGATGAAGTATAGTAGTTGAGTGTTATCACCAGGCAGACCGCTCCCAGGGGAGTAAGCTGACCAGCTAGCAAAAGTGACCCGGGGGGGTGTCAACTCTAAAGAGGATCTCATTTAGGCTCCAAGCCACCGTGGATCGACATTCACTACCAAAGGATCACAAAATGCTCCAAGCCTAAAACACCTCATTCCCGAGAAAATGCAAAACCTCCGGTAACACATCGAAGCTGCAGAAATAGGGAGGGAAGACAAAAAGTCTAACAAGCTGCGCAAATGCCTAGAATAAGGCTCAAACTATCAGACCAAAGTTTGTTATTCTAGTCTCCAAGGAGCAAGTCCGTCCAAAATAAGATCAGGTACATACCAAATCTACAAGGCTCGTGAGTCTAAGGCAACACTAGTCTAACCTAGACTAAGGCTGAAAATGCTTCAGAAATTAAATATAACACAAGTAATTCACACATAATGCAACAACACACATACAACTCCAACTAGCATGGTACTATACTAAAAAATGTGTCGATCAATCATGAAATATGGGTTGTAACAAGAAAGGAAAGAATAACTAGGCCCTCGCCTCTAATTCACACTAATTATCATGAACTCACACATTCATGCATAAAAAGGAAACCTTAGCTAAAATGTAGGCCAATCGTGCGCTCCAAATGACATGGCCGTAGATTTTCCTTTCCGTACAGCCTTTAAATGCTACCACACTATCAAGAATAGGATCACAATGTTAGTATGGTCGTATAGATACCAAAATCACATAAAATATAGACCAATTTTGGAGTCAAATGGGAATAGTGGAACTCGTACCTAAATTTCAAGAATTAACTCTGCCAAGAGGTCCTAAACTGTGCCTCAAACTTGTGTTTCAAAATTGAGCACAATTTGATGCCTAAAATAGCCAACACAACAAACATGCAATTTTAACCAAGTAAACAAACGTAAGGCAGCCCAAACACACCCGAATTCACCACAAAAGAAGGTTCGTCAACAACTCCCAATCACCAATCCACGTAGCCACGCTTCCAATGATCACACAGGACTTCGAACCACTCAATTTTGACTTAAAATGACTAATAAATCGCCAATTCAATCTTTGAAACTAAGATGACTCGGATATATGTCTTATTTAAAGACAGGATGCGACTCTTCATCGCGAACGCGGTGAGCCTCCGTTAATGAGGTGAGTGCCTTGTGAACTTAGTTCGACGCAAAATGACTTCCCATGATTAAGACCTTCGTGATCGCGAAAGGGGTCCCATGAATGTGACCTTAACTATCGTCGCCCTCAGGTAACCAAACGTCTGTGAACACGGACAAGGTCCCACGAACTCGAAGGCCAAATATGGCCTGCAACAGCTGATCCATATTAGCTAGTTTGGCAAGTTTCAACATCTCTAACGAGGTGTTCAGAATTTGTTCGGAACCCTGTAAATGCAAATAAGATATGCAACCCCTACTAAATTCGATATTCAGAACTCAACAGAGCAGTCAAAATTTCCATATGAGGTCATCTCGGCAAAAAGTGGGTCCCATCCCTAAACTCTATTTTAAGCCATAATCCCATAAGGGGCTCGAAACTCAAAAGCCTCGGGATCCAAACAAAGGGTCGTTCTAGACCAAACTTAACATTCTGGAGCTAATTGCTCTGATGGAATTCTCATTTGATCTTGTTTACTTAGTATCTTGACTAAAGTCAAACTTAGGCCTTAACTTGAAAGTAAAAATGCCTAATCGCACAGACTTGCACTAAAAGTGTTGGGAGTCATGTCAACTATGCTACTAGCCTAAAATGTCCCTTTAAAAGCTGATGGAATCGTCAGAATTAGAGTTTGAGGTCATTTTTTTGTACTTTTGATCAAAAGTGAACATTCAATGTTTAAAAGCTCTAAAATGTTAGAACTCGCTTAAGAACTAAACAAACAAATAGGTGACCAAACTATCAATCCTAGCAAGTCATATAAATGACTTGGGGTTGCTACATGAAATCTCTAAATGAAAAACAAGAGGCATCAAAATAGAAATGACCTCGAGGTAATTATAACTTCCACTACTAAAAAGGACTTTCGTCCGCAAAAGTAAGTGTTAAGATTACCTGAATGCTCAAACAAGCCAGGAAATTACTCCCGCATATCAAGCTTGGTCTCCTAGGTAGCCTCCTAAACTATATGATACCTCTAATGGACCTTAGCCATATGAGAAGCTCTCGAACGTAATCGCCCTTTATCTTCGCTAAAATAGAAAATTGGCTCCTCTACAAAGGTCATATGACTATCTAAATCTATTTCATCATGCCAAAGCACATGAGATTCGTCAGGAATATAACAACACAATATCCAAACATGGAAAACTAGGTGAATAGCTAAGAACATTGGAGGTAAAGCTAACTCATATGGAACCTCTCCAAGTATCTACAGGATCTCAAAATGCCCAATATACCTAGGGATAAGCTTACCCCGCCACCCAAATCTCATCACGCCCTTCATGGGCGACACATAGAGGAAGACTCTATCACCAACTGAGAATCTCAAAGTCCGCAGCCTACGTTCAGCATAACTCATGTGCCTACTCTGAGCTATCAAAGGTGTGTCCTAAATTACCCTCACCTGCTCCAAAGACTTTTGAATCAGTGATGAGTCCACAATTTGGATTCTTTTAGGGCTTTATTTTGATATATTTAGTGTCCTCAAATGCATACTTTGTCTCAATAACTGATGTAAATCCTTAAGTTTTAGGTATTTGGAATTAGAGACAAAACATGGACACTATGGAGCAAAAAGGAATAAGGCAGCTGAAAGAACGAAGAAAAGAAGGCCTGAGGATCGCCGAAGCCATTGGGTGAACTGCCGAACGACATTAATCTCACCTAATGTTCCAGTATGCTGAGCTCTGAAGGAAAAGATCAAGTTGGCAATGAAAGGGAGCAGTCGACGCATCGCCGAACAGTTCCGCGAAGCAGCACCATATCGCCCTATGATTCAAAATGTGAAGATGCGGAAGGCAAAAGCTGAAAGGTGATGAACCAGACCAAAGGAAAGATCGCCGACTTCATCGGCAATCCCAACTAACTGCGCCGAGTGGTCCTTTGCAGCACAAATTTTTGAAAACTATAAATACACATTTAATTATGTAACTTAGTACCAAGTTGTAGCTAATTATTACTGATATTTAGAATATTTTCAGTTTGAGTTCTTAGAGATTTTGGGAGACATTGTTCTTGAGTTTTGAAGGTTTTGAAGGTTTTCATCTCTAAGAGATTGTAAGTGGGCATCAAAGAATCTTTATCTTAGATGTGTTTAAAGACATTGTTTATCGTACCCATTTGATGGAAACACTTTTTGATATCAATTTCTATATCTTTATCATGTATAGCTAAAACCCAAAATTCTTGGGGTGTGATTATGTGAATATTGGTTAAATTTAATGTTGGGTATTGCTCATTGATAGTCTATTTGTTGTTAAATGTCATTTCGTTTAGTAGTTGTGTTTGAACTTAATGGGATTGTAGTTGCAAATATGATTTCATCTTAGTGTTTTTGGCCTGCTCGAGAGAAAGGTCTTAAAACTAAAACTACTAAATCTATAGCCTGTGGTTATTAGGTCGTCGTGGGTTCAGCTTGAGAGAGTGAATCCTAGGATTTTTCCAACACATTCAGCTCGAGAGAGTGAATGAGCTAAGGCGAAGGTTGTGCTTAATTGCTGCAACTCGGTGTTCGAGAGAAACTGAGTTGATTCGGGGTAAGTTGTTCGAGAGAAAACTTACCCCCACTAAAGTCTATCTTAGTTACAAATGTTCAGCAATTTACTATCAATAGCATTTACCCAGTTGTTCATTTTGTCCCATATTCCTATCACATCCCAAGAATCCCATCTCCTTAGCTCGCATCTTTATATTTTTGCTATTTTATTTATTAGTCGAATACAAACCCCCCCATTGATAATTGACATTCGTGTCACTTCTTGATTTAGTATGCTTTTACTCGTAAATATTTATAGCTATGATTGACTAGAACATAATTTTACTTTTCTAGTTGATTCTCAAATACTAATTGCTCCCTTGGGACTCGACCCCAACACATTTGTTTGGGTTATATTACTACACGCGCTCATTGACACTTGAATTGGAAGTTGTGTCTTTGATTACGTTAAACATTAAAATGGCGTCATTGCCGGGGAGTGGTGTTATTTGAGAATTTTTAGTTAAGTTGAATTTCGTTCTTGTTAATTATAGTTACACTTAATTTTTAGTTTTGTTTTTCTTGTTTTTGTATTGAAACAGGAAATATGAGTATGAATGGTAACTATGGGTACCAAATGGACCAAGTGCTATCATGAAAATGAGGCAAACCTCACTAATGGAACTTGATTGAGAAGTTGCGTCGTGCCACGATGTTAAATAAGGTGCTTCTTGGGAGGCAACCCAAGGTTTTATCGATTTATGTTTATTTTAAAAATAATAAAGTGTTGATTGTGCAGGTTAAAGTGCGGAAAGTGTTTCAAAAGTACATATTGGCGAGCTAAAGGTCCAGTCAGCAAATTGCAAAAGAGGTCGGCGACCCCAACCCAGACCATCGTTGGAATCAAGAAAATTTCAAAGTGGAGTCTGTAAAACTCGGCGAGCCTAGAAAATTATTGGTGAATCGCCGACCTAGTCGGCGATCGTGATCTAGTCCACCGTTTGAACCCCAGTTTAACTGGAGGTCATATAAAGCACAGCGAGGTAAGTGATCACTTGGCGTGTCGCCGAGTGGTTTGGAGAGAACGACTAATGTCGCCGAATAGATGAGAACAAGATGGTTTTTTTTTAAAAAAAAGGCCAAAGGTTTAAACTTTCAAACTCTACACTTTAGACCTTCACAAACTCGCACCCGTTTAGTATTTTCTATATTTCTTATGTTTTTCTGTATTTGAGTTGTTTATTGGTGTCGGAGGTGGATTACATTGTCGCCTAGCATTTCAAAAGTATTTTAATCGGTATCTAAGGTTGGTTTTCCGAACCCCAAGTCTATTTATATGGATTTTGTACTCATTTGCAACATTATTATCTTTATTGAAGTGTGATTGGCCTCTCTGATAGAATTAGTATGTTTAAATGCCTGATTTGATTTGATAATCGTGCCCGTAATATTTTGAGTGTTGAAATCCCTTATTCTTGTGCTCTAAAATGAATTTAATTTTGTGGAGGTGTTCTTGCATGTTGTTTAAGTTAGTTGGGTGAAGTATGAGTAGCCCGTATTTGTGTCAAAAGACGTAATTTGCCCAATGATAGAGCGAGTGATGTCATTCTTAAGGGCAAAAGTCATCAATTGACCGAATTTGGAAAAATCGTGAGAAGTTTTAGTATCCTAAGGTAATGGAGTTATGGATCTTGATTTAATTGAAATATTGCATGCTTTGATTTGTTTTCGAGGTTTACGGGGTTGAATTCGAGAAGTTGGGTTGAAAGTAGGCACGTTGGGTCGTTTGGTGAGCTGGGTCAAGCTCACCGAACCACTCGGTGGTTTGTTGAATGTCCCCATCTCGCCTTTAATTTCATGCTTCATTTGATGTTGGGTTCTGTAACTTTTGTCAGGAAGCCTGAGGTCGCCGATGGCACTCTGTGACTCGCTGAAATTCTTCTTGATTGCTTGTTATCTGCACCCCTGAGCCCTTTTTTCACTATAACTTTTGGCGGGCTAGCACTTGGTCGCTGAAAGCTGTCAGTGATTTGCTGAAAAGCCCTTCCCATCGCCGACTTGCCATAGATTTAAAGTGAATCCTTTAGGCAAGCCCGATCTAGCTCTCCAAAGCAATTCGGTGACTCACCGACCAGTTCATCGAGTTTGCGTGTAACTATTTTTTGTGCTTTTGTTTGAATATTTTCTAACATTTTCTCGATGCGTTGCAGACATGGCTAGACCGAAAGTTGCTGGGAGAAACATGCCACCCCGAAAGATAAGAGCACGGAATTTCAAAATAAATGAAGGGAGGTCAAATCCTCCCAAGAAGGGAAGTCAAGAACCTCCACCTGGAGACAAAGGAAAGGGCAAGAGGCCCATTTCTGACAGGGAGACTACTCTCCGAGCCCCCTCTATTCCTTCATGGGCCCGTGGATTCTATGTTGTTGTGCAGACTTCTTTGGTGGACACTCCCTTGGCTGCTACTGTTCCTGCTGAGGTGACTTCGGGTACTGAGGCCCGAGTCCAGAATGATGCACCGGGTACTAATGCCCAAACAGATGGAGCGACTTCGTAGACAAGATTCCCTCTTTACCTCCCTCTCTGTCGTACTTTTATTTTGACATTTGGATAATTTTGTTTGCATTTGAGGACAAATGCTTTTATTTGTGTTGGGGTGAAGCCCACCTTTTATGTGACTTGTTGTGAATATTGATGTTTTGTTTATCTATTTGGGTTTTGAGCTGAATTTGTGTTTTACACTACTTTTGGTGGAAGGTTTGAGCTTGTGGCTCCGTGTTTTTAATTATAAATGATTTTTGACCCTTCAAAAAAAAAATTGCCACCTCTTGTTTGTGTTGAATGTGGCTGTTCTTGTGCAAATTTGAGTATCGGTTTTGATCAATACCGATGACTTGAATAGTGCTCATAATCGAACAAAATAAAATGTGTGGCTACGATGAGGCCAAATGAAGTTGCATAGCTAATATGTGAACTCTTTGCATCTCGTTGTGACTAGCCAAGTATCGAATTGAGTCTCTTGTGATGAACATTGCACACTAGTGAAAGTGTGGAGTCTTCTTTGACTTTGGTGTCAATGCCTTGTGTGATGAGCTTACCGTGAACCATGTGTGATGGCACCTAGAATTTTCCCCGTTGGTCCGGCTGACAAAGTGATATAATCTCTTGATATGATCTTAGGAAACTTTAAAGTGTGTGAAACAATTTGACATTATACCCCTTTTTGTTGCCTACCTTGTGAGTATGTGAACCCCTTTTGAGCACCTTTTGAACCTTAACCTTTTCTTGGAAGAAACTTGATAACATTATGACCTTTTATTGATCCATTACCCATAATCCTCATGATTTGTGATTTGTTTGAATAGCCAACTTAGGCCAAAAGCTTAAGTTGGGGGTGTGGTGAAAAGATAAGGTAAATCAAGGATTGCAAGAAAGTCCCCTTCTACCCATGTTTTGAGAAAATTGAAACCCCTCCATACAAAAAAAAAATGAAAAAGAAAAAAGAATGAAAAAGTTGTGAAATAAAGTTGTGAAAATACAAAAAGAAATGGGGTTTCCAACTATCCATGGAAAGTGAATAATGGGATGACTTGTGAGCACGAATGAAAAATGATGAAGAAAAGGAAAGGAAGTGTTGTTCACACCACATTTCATGAGGACTATAGCCATTGAACCTAAATGACCATACCTTTGCACTCAGCCCCATTACAAGCCTTGAAAAGACCTTTTTGATCTTGAGTGACCTTAAACAAATGTTGGTTGGAAAATACGGGTAAACCTATGGGTGAAATCATACATTAATGTGTTCATGTTTATGAGTGTGAGCGTTGAATTTTATTCCAGAGCTTTATATTATGAACCATTGTGTGTGAATATGAAATCATTCTTTGTGTGAGGGCATTTGATTCTCTTTGTTGAGCTTGAACTTGCATTTGAAGCAAGTATTGTGAGCTTGAGATTCTTTGATATTGGTGAGTCACATCTTGACTCTTTGAGTGGACAATTGATCCTTGCATGAGTAAGTTGAGTCTTTTTGTGTGCATTCATGTTTGAATCTTGTGTAGCACTGTTTAAGACATCCTTTTTGAACTGCTGAACTTGAGGACAAGCAAAAGCTTAAGTTGGGAATGTTGATGAGTCCACAATTTGGACTCTTTTAGGGCTTTATTTTGATGGATTTAGTGTCCTCAAAAGCATATTTTGTCTCAATAACTGATGTAAATCCTTAAGTTTCAGGTATTTGGAGTTAGAGACAAAGCATGGACACTATGGAGCAAAAAAGAACAAGGCACCTGAAAGAACGAAGAAAACAAGGCTTGAGGATCGCCGAAGCCATTGGGCGAACCGCCGAACGGCCTTAATCTCGCCTAATGTTCAAGTGTGCTGAGCCCTAAAGGAAAAGATCAAGTTCGTGATGAAAGGGAGAAGTCGGCGCATCGCCAAACAGTTCTGCGAAGCAACACCATATTGCCCAATGATTCAAAACGCAAAGATGATGAAGGTAAAAGCTGAAAGGCGATGAACCAGACCAAAGGGCGGATTGCTGAGTGCATCGGCAATCCCAACTAACTGCACCGACTGGTCCTTCGCAGCACAAATTTTCAAAAACTATAAATACCCATTTAATTATATAGCTTAGTATCAAGTTGTAGCGAATTATTACTGATTTTTTTAGAATATTTTCAGTTTGAGTTCTTAGAGTTTTTGAGAGACATTGTTTTTGAGCTTTGAAGGTTTTCATCTCCAAGATATTGAAAGTGGGAATCAAAGAATCTTCATCTAATACGTGTTTACATACATTATTTATCGTACCCATTTGATGAAAACACTTTTTGGTATCAATTTCTATCTCTTTATCATGTATAGCTAAAACCTCAATTCTTGGGGTGTGATTATGTGAATATGGGTTAAATTTGTTGTTGGGTATTGTTCATTGATAGTCTATTTGTTGTTAAATGTGATTTCATTTAGTAGCTGTGATTGAACTTAATGGGATTGTAGTTGCAAATATGATTTCATCTTAGTGTTTTTGGCCTGCTCGAGAGAGAGGTTTTAAAACTAAAACTACTAAATCGATAGCATGTGGTTATTGGGTCGTCGTGGGTTCAGCTCGAGAGAGTGAATCCTAGTCCTTTTCCCACACATTCAACTCGAGAGAGTGAATGGGCTAAGGCGAAGGCTGTGCTTAATTGCTGGAACTCGGTGTTCGAGAGAAACCGAGTTGATTCGGGGTAAGTTGTTCGAGAGAAAACTTACCCCCACTAAAGTCTAGCTTAGTTACAAATGTTCAGCAATTTGCTATCAATAGCATTTACCCAGTTGTTCATTTTGTCCCATATTCCTATCACATCCCAAGAATCCCGTCTCCTTATCTCGCATCTTTATATTTTTGCTATTTTTGTTTATTAGTCAAATACAAACCCCCATTGATAATTGACATTCGTGTCACTTCTTGATTTAGTATGCTTTTACTCGTAAATATTTATAGCTATGATTGACTAGAACATAATTTCACTTTTCTAGTTGATTCTCAAATACTAACTGCTCCCTTGGGACTCCACCCCAACCCATTCGGTTGGGTTATATTACTACACACAATCGTTGAGACTTGAATTGGAAGTTGTGCCTTTGATTACGTCAAACATCAATCAGGTCTGTACCATGCAGTCTAGGCTCTGTAGACTCAAACAAACCAACCCGAGAGCAACAACGCCTACCATATAAGGCTTCGAACAGGGCAATCTGAATTCTAGAATGGTAGTTGTTGTTACACACACAATGACAAAGGAAAGAAATGATCCCATTGTCCTCCAAACTCAAATACACAAGCTCACAACATATCCTCAAGGACCCGAATAGTATGCTCCCACTGACCATCTTTCTGCGGGTCAGAGGTTGTGCTAAGGTTAACGCAGGTTCCCAACATCTCCTAAAAATTCCAGAAAACTCCCAACCCATATAGCAAGAGTGACAATGAATCTAGGCTGCCCAAGCAATCAGTCCACTCCCAGCCCAACTAGCAAGAGTGAGTGTCACGACCCAGGAGTACCCCCTAGTTGTGACACGGCATACAAGACTCTGAAAAGCTTCATACAAGTCTCATAGCATATCATAACATAAGATAATAGAAAATGGTGAGAAAATTTAAAACTTTTTATTTTACAATCGAAGTCTTTTATAAAAACAAGCGGAAGTCTACACTTTGTCTCAAACCATCTATAACCATTAAGACTAAAACTTTGGGACGCAACCCATACAAAGGCTCTTAACATAAAAAAAAATGAAATGTAAAGGACATGGTGGTCAAGCCCTCGAATACTATCAGGACTCACCATAACTTCTCTTCTTGATCTACTATGAACCTAGCCACGAGGATGGAAGTCAACATCACCAAACCCTACACTTTGTGAAAAATGTAGAAAATATAAGTTAGTACAAAATTGCACTAAGTATGATAGCCATGCATAAAAATGCTTGAAAACATGCTAAAAAGGACATTTTAGTTAAAAACCATTCTATATGCCAAGTTTGAGAAATATCATGAACTTTAGTGTACAAACATAAGTCACAAGCATATTCAACATATAGATCATCATAGCATAATGAAAACATACCACAAGCACTCTCAAAGTATACTTGTGCAATGCATGAGTAAGATCCCATACTCCTACCCATACTTAAGTAAAGCTTCTTGACTAGACATAGTTCATATTTCATACTATCATAGTTAATACTTACATCATCATATCAAAATAGAACCTTCTCATAGGTAACCCTAAGTTATACTTGTGCAATGTATAGATAAAGATTCCATAATCCCATCTACACTAAGTACCACTTGTAGGCCATCATAATCATGCTTACCATTCTTTGTCCTCATCATTAGTTAATACTCATAGACAAGGACCATTCACATTTAATAAGTCGTATCAAGGAAAGCAACTCATAGCAACAATCCACATTAAGCATTTATCATTATATTAAGCCTTCATGTTTGCATACTTAGAAGCATCATTATAAGCATATTCATTTCACAAGTCATTATAACATTAAGGAACACACCATAGCTACTCTCAAAGCCTACTTGTGCAATGCATGGATGAAGTTCCATACCCCCACCCACACTAAGTAGTGCATTCTTGAGAAGCCATAGTTCATTATCATTCATTGTGGGGGTAAGCCTTAACCGACATTGACTATGTGAGAAAATCATGGAATCCGGTGTTACTCACACCGAAAAGAGTTGTCCTACTTGCCTAAGGTAGAACCGTTAACATTTAGCTTAGGTGGATCCACTAGCTATAACCTATGAGGGCACATATTTTATGGCATAAGGATATTGCTACTAGATACCCCGCCTCAACTCACGTATGGGCATCCATCTCAAGAGATTGCTACTAGATACCCTGCCTCAACTTACGTATGAGTATCCATCTCAATTAATATCCACTCGGTGCTTAGCATTATTCCCCATAGAGTACTTAACATTCAATACTTTATTTCATTATAATTGGAATAAGAGATTGTTACTAGATACCCCGCCTAAACTCATGTGAGGGGATCCATCTCATCCCAACATTCATTCATTATATAGCTTATAGATTCAATATGTGAGAAGAGTCTTTCAACTAAGAATCCCCATATTTTGAGAAAACCTCTCACATGTCATTATCATTCATAAGTGTACAATTGAGAATAGTATTCAATCAACACATCATTATTAGCATGATCATAGAAACTTCATTTATACTTCATTCATAAGTGTGTGTGTGTAGTGAATGGCCTTTCAACAACAACACCATTACTTCATTATCGTAATCACTTTATTCTCAAGTATTCATAAAACATGTACATAAACATCAAGATCATACATAATTCTCATAATTTGCCCTTCAAGAACCTTCAAGGACCATGGATCACATTCAATCAACACACCTAGAATCACTACATTAGGCATGGATAATAACATGATTCAAGTAATCAATTCATAACATTCATAATTTGATAACATTCTACTACATCAATCAATACCCACACTTTAAGATCCAATTTGGAATAATTGGGGGAATTAATGGATTCTTGAGGAATTCATCTTTAAAACAGTAATTAATCATCAATTTGATCATAATATAAAGCAATTAAATCATTAGAAACGTTTTTGAAGTGAATCCATGACTTGGAGTTAAACCCTAGCTTTTTGGGTCAAGTAACGAGTTTGAAATTGAATTTGGAGGGACTCCATGGATGAAAACTATCCATGGATCAAAGACTACCATCAATCTCCACGAAATTTGTGTCAAAAATCCTCCTTCTTCAAGCCCTAACTTGATCTTCTTCTTCTTCTTCCTTTGAGTTCTAGAGAGAATATTTTTGGGGGTAAAGTTGGTTATGATTTTGGGTTTGGGATTTATGAAGTATAAGGGTTAGTTAATGGCTTAAAAACCCTTATATAGGTCTATTAAAATGATATAAAACGACCCTACAATAAACTAAATAAAAAGGAAATTACCTAACTAACTTTACCTTTGGCCGAACTTAGACAGTTTGTAGGACCCCATCCACGACCCCCACCTACGAGGCGTGGATAGACCCACGAACCGTACTGGTACTTCGTGGGTTGGGGTCTGCAGCTTCTCCATTTGGCCTTTTATCCACGAACCACTTCCACGGATCATGGACCACCCTACGGGGCGTAGGTCCCCTCCGTGGTTCACTATTTTGGGAAATTTTGGGCAGATTTGGGGTTTGGCTTTAGGGTCCTCCTCTAGGACCCTTGGTTGGTCCTTGGGGGGTCGTACCTTGACGTTTAACCCCTGAACACTTCATCCTAAGTTCGGGAAGCCATTTTACAATTCTAAACCACACATCAAACTCTAAAACTCTCACGTTAGGCTCTAGTTTCACCTACTAGTTTTCTGGGTGTTACATTATCTCACCCTTGGAAACATTCGTCCTCGAATGACGATGTAGACACCTTACGAAATTGAAGACTCAAGACTAGCAGCCCATCATGCATAAAACATCAAATAATGCTAAATTCAAGGGAGGAAACATCAACTCCGTCTCAACATACTCAATAAATAATGCTAAATTCAAGAGAGGAAACATCAACTCCGTATCAACATACTCAATGCAACACAACGAAGTAGGAACTACATCTAACAACCCATTATGCATGAAAATTTCAACATTTCTCAAATTCTTTGGAGGAACTTCCTTCTCCAACTCAAAACATGCTCAACACAATATTATGAAGCAAATTATGCAATTACCCTCAAAAGCACATTAAAGCATGTTGAACAATTCATCTCATGAAGCATAATAGGCAACTCCTACTTAATGAACAACAACATGAGGAACTTCAATCATAAAAACTCATTTTCTTACTAAACATGGATTTCATCAATAACATGCATAACATAAGGAGATCATGAAGCACATAAATCACACATGACTCCACAAACATGAAACAAGTCAAGGGAAACTTACCCTCTCAAGCTAAAGGAGGAATAGAAGGAAGAGATAAGGTTATCGGAACATCTCATTGGCCCTTGGCCTCCCAAGTAGCACCCTCACCTACAAACCTCACCCCACTCCTTCACACTTTCATGAAAGAAACCTCCTCATTATTCTATTTCTTAACTTGCCGGTCTAAGACCTCTACCCAGTACTTTTAAATTAGAGAGGTTCTCATTTAAGCACTCTAGCTCACAAGCAACCTTACCAACACCACTCAAGATCTCATATGAGCCTACCAAATCGGGACTAAACTTCTCAAACTCATTACACCTCTCAATGTGAGAATTTCAAGTCAATCCAAATCATGAACATCTAGAACACTCAACGACCTTTCTATCTAAGCACATTATCTATCCCTTGGGAGTAAACCTATACAGACTTTTCTAAGCATCATTTCTTTCAATTATAAGGTTGGCCCAAGTGATTACTAATCCTTCACACAAGATAATTCTAAACCATGGAGAATTACACTTCTACCCTCTTTTAAAGGAGTCTACTCACTCAACATCTCTAGGCATCACTTAAACACTTTATTCATCAAATCCTCTCTCACACCTTAAAATTCATCATGACTAAGTCGGGTTCTACCAACAAACACAGATAACCATAATGCAACCCATTTATACTAAAGGATATCATCTAAACTTATCATATCAAGCCACATCTAGTCATATAGTCATAATTGGCATCACTACTAACCTTTTCTCCCTCGATCCTTGTAGCATGAGCCCTTCATTGGATAAGGATTAGGAGAGAGACCTTATAGTGGTAAACTATATGGCACGACTTAGAGAATGAAGAAGTGAGATTTCCTAAAATCCAATAGCCTCTTATACGTAAATGTGGTGCGCTTCACACTATGAACAAGACTCTACTAGACGTGGCTTGAGATAATCCTATAACGATCCCAAAACTTTGTGCTCTAATACCATGTTTGTCACGACCCAAGAGTACCCCCTAGATATGACACGACATACAAGACTTTGAAAAGCCTCATACAAGCCTCATAGCATATCATAACATAAGATAATAGAAAATGGTGCGGAAATTTAAATCTTTTTTTAACCATCGAACTCTTTATAAAAACAAGCGGAAGTCTACACTTTATCTCAAACCATCTATAACCATTCAGACAAAAACTTTGGGATGCAGCCCATACAAAAGCTCTAAACATAAAAAAAAATGAAATGTAAAGGACACTTTGGTCAAGCCCTCAAATACTATGAGGACTCACCATAACTTCTCTTCTTGATATACTATGAACCTAGCCACGAGGATGGAAGTCAACATCGCCAAACCCTACACTTTGTGAAATATGTAGAAAATATGGGTTCGTACAAAATTGCACTAAGTGTGATAGCCATGCATAAAAATCCTTGAAAACATGCTAAAAAGGGGATTTTAGTTAAAAACCATTCTATATGCCAAGTTTGAGAAACATCATGACCTTTAGTGTACAAACATAAGTCACAAGAATATTCAACACATAGATCATCATAACATAATGAAAAAAATCCACAAGCACTCTTAAAGTTTACTTGTGCAATACATAAGTAAGATCACATACTCCTACCCATACTTAAGTAAAGCTTCTTGACTAGTCATAGTTCATAGTTCATACTATCATAGTCAATACTTACATCATCATATCAAAATAGAACCTTCTCATAGGTAACCCTAAGTTATACTTGTGCAATGTATAGATAAGATCCCATAATCCCATCTATACTAAGTACCACTTGTAGGCCACCATAATCATGCTTACCATTCTTTGTCCTCATCTTTAGTTAATACTCATAGACAAGGAACATTCACATTTAATAAGTCATATCAAGGAAAGCAACTCATAGCAACAATCCACATTAAGCATTTATCATTATATTAAGCCTTCATGTCTACATATTTAGTAGCATCATTATAAGCATATGCATTTCACAAGTCATTATAACATTAAGGAACACACCATAGCTACTCTCAAAGCCTACTTGTGCAATGCATGGATGAAGTCCCATACCCCCACCCACACTAAGTAGTGCATTATTGAGAAGCCATAGTTCATTATCATTCATTGTGGGGGTAAGCCTTAACCGACATAGACCATGTGAGCAAATCATGGAATCCGGTGTTACTCATACCGAAAAGAGTTGTCGTACTTGCCTAAGGTAGAACCATTGACATTTAGCTTAGGTGGATCCACTAGCTATAACATATGAGGGCACATAGTTTATTGGATAAGGAGATTGCTACTGGATACCTTGCCTCAACTCACGTATGGGCATCCATCTCAAGAGACTGCTACTAGATACCCAGCCACAACTCACGTATGAGTATCCATCTCAATCAATAGCCACTCGGTGCTTAGCATTATTCCCCACGGAGTACTTAACATTCATTACTTTAGTTTATTATAATGGGAATGAGAGATTGGTACTAGATACCCCGCCTCAACTCATGTGAGGGGATCCATCTCATCCCAACATTCATTCATTCGATAGCTCATAGATTCAATAGGTGAGAACAGTCTTTCAACTAAGAATCCCCATATTGTGAGAAAACCTCCCACAATATGTCATTATCATTCATAAGTGTACAATTGAGAATAGCCTTCAATCAACACATCATCGTTAGCATGATCATAGAAACTTCATTCATACTTTATTCATAAGTGTGTTTACTGAATAGCCTTTCAACAACAACACCATTACTTCATTATCCTAATCACTTTATTCTCAAGTATTCATAAAACATGTACATAAACATCAAGATCATACATAATTCTCATAATTTTCACTTCAAGGACCATGGATCACATTACATCAACACACCTAGAATTACTACATTAGGAATGGATAATAAAATGATTCAAGTAATCAATTCATAACATTTATAATTCGATAACATTCTACTCACATCAATCAATACCCACACTTTAAGATCCAATTTGGAAGAATTGGGGGAATTCATGTATTCTTGAGGAATTCATCTTAAAAACAGTAATTAATCATCAATTTTATCACAATATAAAATAAATGAAACCATTAGAAACGTTTTTGAAGTGAATCCATGACTTGGAGTAAAACTCTAGCTTTTTGTGTAAAGTAACAAGTTTGAAATTGAGTTTGGAGGGACTCCATGGATGAAAACTAACCAAGGATCAAAGACTACCATACCTTAGGTGAATAATCTCCATGAAATTTGTGTCAAAAATCCTCCTTCTTCAAGCCCTAACTTGATCTTCTTCTTCTTCATCCTTGGAGTTCCAGAGAGAATATTTTTGGGGGTAAAGTTGGTTATGATTTTGGGTTTGGGATTTATGAAGTATAAGGGTTAGTTAATGACATAAAACCCTTATATCGGTCTATTAAAATGATATAAAACGACCCTACAATAAACTAACTAAAAAGGAAATTACCTAACTAACTTTACCTTTGGCCGAACTTGGACAGTTTGCAGGACCCCATCCACGACCTCCACCTACGAGGTGTGGATAGACCCACGAACCATACTGGTCCTTCATGGGTTGGGTTCTGCAGCTTCTCCATTTTTCCTTTGACCCACGAACCACTCCCACGGAGCGTGGACCACCCTACGGGAAGTAGGTCCCCTCTGTGGTTCACTATTTTGGGCAGTTTTTGGCAGATTTGGAGTTAGGCCTTAGGGTCCTCCTCAAGTACCCTTGATTGGTCCTTGGGGGTCGTACCTTGACGTTTAACCCCTAAACCCCTCATCCTAAGTTCGGGAAGCCATTTTACAATTCTAAACCACACATCAAACTCTAAAACTCTAACATAAGGCTCTAGTTTCACCTACTAGTTTTTCGGGTGTTACAGTGAGCCAGGGGCATGTCGACTCTGAAGAGGATCTCAGATAAGGCCTCCCACCCAGCCAGTCCACTCCCAGAGGCATAAGCCACCCGCTAGCAAGAATGACCCGGGGGCTTGTCCACTCTAAAGAGGATCCCAAGTTGGATCCAAGCCACCGTGGATCGACATCCACTACCAAAGAATCAAAAAAGGCTCCAATCCTAAACCACCCCAATCCCGAGTGTCCGTAAAACTTAGAAAATTATGCAGACTACTTTTTTTAAACTTTTCAAAGTCTGATATAGACTTTGAAACTTTTGGGGTTTTACAGTGCTTGGATGTCCAAATCCATTTAGTACATGATTAGTACTTTGATATGTCACTTTTCATCTAGCACTTAAAAGATGTTGACCACATTTGCTTAAATAGTATAAAATTATTCAACCAACCGTGTTCTTCAATACTTTATATTTTAAGCATCATCTTTCATGTTAAAAATAATAATAAAGAAACATTGTCATTTTTGAGTGAACTCAAATGAGATGGGGAATTATGAGCTATGCGCCACTGTGTCAATTTATGTTTGATGCTCGACATCATTTCTCTAATGGAAATTTCCTTTTCTTAAGCTTCGTTAGTTATAATATGTGGGCTAATACTTTCCATGACTTTAAAAGTGTCAAGAATAACCATATGAAGATTCAAATAAAAAAGCTTAATAAAAAATTATATTTTGTCCGTGATGATTTATTCCAATAAATGACGCATAAATCATATGATACTTGTATGTTTGATATATGGTATCAAAATACACTACATCACCAAAAAAGTGTAGTTAATTCTAGATCGACCATCTCTCCATAAAAATATAGTTATACGCCCTTCAAAATCAAGTTGAACATACTAGTAAAATAAGTCTCACTCATTTGTCTATTATTGAATTCGATAACAATACTTTGAGAATGCTCTCCTTTCCCCTTGGAGTTCATCAAATGATCTATAAATTAGATATACTTGAGAATTAACAAATAGGCAAGAAGAAGAATTAATATTTATAGTCTTTTGAACTATTTATTAAAATAAGTCTTTTCACCTTTAGTTTATGTTAGCTACTAACTTTACTTCCTTATAGGTTATAATTAATATTTATTTTATTTTTACTATTTATTAAAATATCAAATATATTTTTAATTGTTTTATATAGGTAATTAAACTTAATTAGGTATTAACACTAGTGTGTCACTACAGATCATTTTAATTGTAAAATGATGATACAATTTTTAAAATAAAATTATTTCTAAATAATAAAAAAAACATCATCAATTCTAAAATGGTTGTGACTCGAGAAAGCCAAAAAATAAACCACCGATTAATTTTCTTTGTGATACCACCTCAAATAACAATTAGTTGATTAAAAACCTAAAATGATTATTTTTATGGTTAAATCATAAAAAGGATCAAAGAAAAAACTATATTAATAAAAACACCTCCAATATTATAAAAAGGATAGATTTCATCAAAAATAAAAATTAAAAATTCATATTCAATTCTATTTTGTTTCTATTTTTTGGGTGGGGTGAGGTGGAGGTGAGGGTGATTGGGGCTTCCATACACTTCAATGAATATAGATATTTCTCTTTATTTTTCTCATACATTTCTAAAAAAAATCTAATGAAATGCTATAAAAACATAAACTAAAGTTTAAAGAAAATAATAACTATGATACCTCGATTTTTCGTGCTCCTTATTCAACATTTACTCAATCTTTGCTAACATCAATTTTGTTAACAATAACATCCCTTATTGCTTTTGTGTTCATTGAAGCCCTTTCAATCTCAAGCTTTGACATAGAATTTTTAACTTCTTTTTCGTATCATATCTTGCAAAGCCATCAAAAATTCTGGGCTCAACAACTGTTTCTTTGTACTTGTGACCAATATTTCCACTCTGTGTTATTGGAATTTGGGGCATAAAATTTGATGGAGTGGGTTCACATGCCGATGCAGGTTCTAGTTGAGCTTTTTGCTCGATTCGATTCACTGGATTCAAATCCTTGGTAGATCTGAATCCACATAAAGAGAAACTCATATGTGTTGATAGATCAGGCAATATTGGTGCAACTGATGAAAGAGTCAAAATTTCACCTAGTGGGGAACTGGGTGGATAATACTCAACTAAGGTAACCTAGATAAACCCAAATCGCTCATATTATATCTACATCGACTCAAAGATGTTGATGGTTCAGGTATTACTGGTGAAAATGATAAAAGAGGCCAAATTTCACCTATTGGGACAATAGCCGGATAAAGACTCAACTGAGGGCACCTAGATAAATCCAAATTTCTTAAATCTGATACATGTGGACTCAAAGATATTACTGGATTGTGCATTATTGGTGAAAATGCTGAAAGTGGTAAAATTTGACCCGATGGGGCAATGTTCGGATACAGACACAATTGAGGGAATCTATTAAAGCCCAAATTTATCATATCTGATCTATATGGACTACCTGAATTATTACACTCCCTGATACTGAACGATTTCTTTAACGGATGTTGAGGTTTTCGAATGTCAGACATCGAAGGGTGCATACATTTAAGGGTGGAATGCCAACGATTATTTATCGAATTATCTATTCAAACTAGTAACAAATGGGCTATCTTAGACCATCGGTTACCGAATTTGGCATGAGCTTTGATAATAGTATTTTCTTCTTCAAGAGTAAAAGATCGATGCTCTACTTGAGGATTAAACTGATTACACCACCGGAACCTACAGATTTCCCAGATCGACTCAAAATTAATTAGCCAAAAAGACCAGTTATCTGCTCCATGTTCCTCTACTAGCTTCTGCAATAACTCGTCCTCTTTAGCACTCCATCGACGCTTAATCATACTCATTTTCTTCACTGTTTCCATTGAATAAAACCAATGAGATATTAGAAATGGGAGAATGGGGTCTTGCGTTTACTTTGTAAATACTTGTAGGGAGAGAGGGATATATATAGTGGGGGTGGGGATAGAAGGGATATGAGTGACCAAGTTAATAAGCAGTTATTAATTATAGTATATCATATTGCTAAATCTCAGGAATTAATTAAGTGTTTTCTTTAATCAGTGTTTGATGGTTTGGATTGGGGATAGGATCATAGTAATATTGAAGTTTGACTAACAGTTATTTTAGGAAAAAAACACATAATAACATTCAAACTAACCATTTTAACTACAATTATAGTTTGATTAATAATTTTTTTTAGGGAATTTTTTTTTAAGTGTATTCACATCAAAATAATGAATATAACATATTTATGTTACTTTGATATGTATTTTTATTATTTAATTATAATTGATCAACTGTATTCTAAACTTAATATGAAAAATGATGTCACAACCCGACTTCATGAGTCATGATGGCACCTACTATAACCCACCAGTAGATAAGTCAACCCGTACCTAGAACGATAAGTAATGAGTACAATGGTAGAACTAACTAGAAAATAACAATAAGAAAAGATAGAAACGGAAGCAAACCAAAAACTAATCTAATAATTTTTATACATAAATTTACATTTTGCATTGAAATCTAGAATTATTTTGTTAAATTAGGGTGGTTCTAACACTAGACTTTTTCGCACAACAGCTCTAAATAGAAGGAGAAGAAACAGAATAATATCCCTAAAAAATGAGGAGGGCAATTGAATATATGATCTACCCAAGCCTAAAAGAACAAACTCATAAATACTTTATCAGATTGTTCCAGGCATTTACGGAGACATTTACGAAACATCAGATCAAATAAGGAAATCGCCAACAAAAATAAGGTGGCCAATACACTTAAGGTATCGTTTGGTAGAGTGTATTAGGAAATATAATGCATGCATTAGGTGTGTGTATTAGTAGTACCTTGTTTGGTACATTTTTTCATATCATATATAACTAATGCAAGCATTAGTTATACACTCTAATGTGCATTAAGTTGTGTATTACTAATACCAAGGAATTCTAGGTATTAGTAATACATAGCATTTTAACACTTGCATTAGATTAAGTAATTACAAAACTACCCTTAAAACCTTTTCATTTTCTTTGTTGTTATAAGTTTTTGTTTTTATTTTGATTTGCTTTTTTGTTTTTTTTTTTAAATTTGTTGGTGTTTTAATAGGCTTTATGGCCTCTTAAGTAATTTTTTTTAAAAAAAATAAAAATTTAATTTCAATATAATTTAATCACAATTTTTACTATTGTGACGATAAATTTGATAAAAAAAAATTCTTTCCAAACTTTTCACAAAAATATTTTTACGCAATAGTACAACTATTTAATATTATTTTTGAAAAGAAGAAGAAGAAAAAGAGTTAATGGTGTTTTAGCAAAGAAATCTTTTTTGATGTTTTAGCAAAGAACTTTATTGCAAAGGAAGTGTACAAATATATAAAGTGTGAAGGGTATTTTTGTAAACATATATTTTTTTAATAGAAATTATGCAAGATTTGTTATTTCTAATACATCAAACCAAATAATGTATAAGAAATAATGCTTGCATAACTAATGCAAGCATTACTAATGCAAGACTACTAATGCAAGCATTACTAATGCAAGACTACTAATGCAAGCATTGTTAATACACTCTATTTTGCATTATTCTTATACACTCTACCAAACGACCCCAAGGATAATAGGAGAATACGCATATACAACACCACCTACAAAATGATCATCAAAATCATTTCAAATAGATTAAAGTCTATAATGAACAACATAATTTGTCCATGTCAATCGAGCTATCTAAAAAGTAGACAAGCTATGGATAATGCAGTTGTGGTACAAGATATTTCATAATTAATTTCTTTAAAATGAAGGGAAAATTCAATGTGATCCTTAAAATTGATCTGGGAAAGGCTTTTAGCAAAATAGAGTGGTCCTTTATACAAAATACACACATATACTTTGGATTTCACCAAAACACTGCATCTCCCCAAGTAGTTTAGCAATACTTATATATAAATGGTGATAGGATGGAGTATTTTGAACTATCAAGAGGAATAAGATAAGGGGACCCATGTCCTCATACATATTCATCTTATGTATGGTAATTTTCTCAAGGACTAGAATGAACGTTAGGGAACGGATCAAAACTATAATATACGATCAATTGGATAATTGCACATGTAAGTCAATATTACTATATTAAAATAATTATTAGTTGGATGAATCAATCATATATCATAATAAATGAATCGGTTTTAATTCAATTCAAAACTAAAAATTAGATTAATAGTGATTTTATACATTGAGATAGTTATTAGACAAGTAATGTGCAATCAATTGAGCAATTACAAATGTAAGTCAATTTTGATTGAGTAAATTGATTATTAGTTAGTTTTAGTAAAGATTTTAATTAACTATATTGTAGCAAATTAACTACTTATTGAGACTATCCATTACTTTAAAATACATCAGTAAGTTCTTTACTTGTTGGGACTCTTCTAGCAACTGCTGAAACTATTCGCAGCAAGTTAGTGAGTTGTGAAATATATAGCAGTTGCGGGATATTTTTATAGCAAGTTAGTTAGTTGCTGCAGTAAATTGATTATTAAGTAGATGGATAAATTATATCTAATGATAGATAAGGTAGTGTTAGTTCAATTTGAGACTAAAAATAGATTCAATAATGATTTTATATGTTGAGATAGTAATTAGACAAGTAATATACGATCAATTGGGCAATTGCACGTGTAAGTCAATATTACTATTGTAAAATGATTATTAGTTGAATGAATCAATCATATAATATGATAAATGAATCGGTTGTAATTCATATCAAAATTAAAAATTAGATTCAATAACGACCTTATACATTAAGATAGTTATTAGACAAGTAATGTGCAATCAATTGAGCAATAACACATGTAAGTCGATTTTGATTGATAAATAAAGTAGTGTTGGTCCAATTTTAAACTAAAAGTTAGATTTAGTAAAGATTTTAATTAACTATGTTGTAGCAAATTAGCTACTTGTTGCTGAGTATACTATAACAATTGCTGTAAAATATATCAACAAGTTATCTACTTGCTCAGATTCTTATAGCAATTGTTGTAACATACAACAGGAAGTTCACTATTTGCTGAATTTTATTAATCAATTTAGCGAGTTGTGTGTTGTCTAGCAGTTGTTAATTTTTAAGTTAGTTGTTATAGTAAATTGATTATTAGTTAGATGGTATTAATTTATTTTAAGCTAGACTTAGAATGTAACTCTCCTAGCAGTTACTATAATTTTTATAGCAATTGATGTAAGCTCATAAAATAAATCACTTCAACTGTTGTAAACTGTTGTTGCAATAATTGAATATGGAATAAAGTACCCAAACAACAACGAGAAGTTCAGAATGAAAAATGAAATAAAGTTCACAAACAAGTAAAAACGAGTGTTTTTATGAAGCTTTTCTCTCGGAGCATGTAGTTCTTTTATGCCCAACCCTTTTGAATATGGAAAATTTGTTTTTTTTTAAAAAAAAATGATTCCCTGATACTTGTTCGCCTCTTCTTTGCCTTTCTTCCAAACTTTCCTGGCACAACATATGAAAGAGGTATTTTTCTCTTCAAAACTTCCATTGAAATTTTCCATGATTCTTCAAGTGGGACGGGTTTAATTTCCTCCAAGTATGCAAGAAGATATGTCTCTACCCTGTAATATGTGAGTAATATATTATATATAAATATGTCTCTAATAGTCTTCACCATATTGAGAGTGGCGCGCTGCCATAGCATGTGGACAAGGTATATTGTCAAGATCAAAGACTTTACAAGTACAAGAGTTTCAATGCAAATTGATCGTTGCAACTGCATCATGATCGGAGACAATAAATTTGTAGTTGACAGTTTGATGAACCAATAACTTGTTTCCTATATTAATATTGTTTGCAATGACATCTTCTATCGAAGGAACAAAGATAGTTAGTGTGTTGAGGAACTCCATACGTCTTTGATGCAATTTTTCTACAAACTTCTTATTTATTAGAGCAGAAATGGAAAATTCTCTTTCATCAACAAACAATGCGTTAATCCACTCAACAATGTTTGATGTCATGATATTAAATCTGAAAAATGAAAAATAAATACTTTTAAAAATTTAAAGATATTTAAATTTGTATTTGTTTCATTAATTACTACAGTAAATTTTACAATTATTGTTGTAGATGCAGTAAATGTAGCACTTGTTGTAAATTATTGCACCTCAAATATGTCTGTAACACTCCGAAAATTTCTAAGTCAAGACTCGAACCCTTCTTCATTGTGAACCGAATTTTTCCGAGTGATTTTAAATTTTCTTAGGTGATAAGGTCACTAGATGTAACACCTCTAGTTTCAAAAAGAACTAAAGAGAAATCTGTTTAAGTCACCCATCAGTTTTCTAAAGTTTAGGGCCAACTTCAAACGACCATTTATTTTAGCACATAAAGAGTTAGGTGGTTCATGACCTATCAAATTAAAGGTATTCGGGTCCTTTTTCCAACGCAACCAAGTTTGCCTCAATTCGAGTTTTAAGAAAAAAGTTATGACTGATTTACTAGAGACGATCTAACCTGGCAGCAGCACCGCGATGGCTCCGAGTTACGGAGTGATTACAGGCCTCACTGTCCACTAGAAAATTATTCCAACTTCCAGCTCATTTTATTTATTTTTAAGGGTATTTTAGTCCTAAAAACCCTTAGGAAGTCATCTAAATTACCCAAAATGTGTATAAAAATTACTTTTCATAATCAAACCCTCTCATTCACTTTAAAATTTCTACGCTCAAGAAACGCTAAGGCTAGGGTTCATCTTCCAAGATTCTCCTTCAAGTTTCTTCAATAATATTGTTCTTCCAGGTATGTAAGCTTTTATAGTGTTTGGTTTGTTCACCCTCACGCCAATCATGTAAAATTTCACCCATGAATTCGTTTTAATGTTGATTGATTGAGATTCTTGATGAATTCTTGAGGTTTAGCTTCACTCTTTATTAATGGAGTCTTGTTGAGTTCTTGAAGTGAGGGTTTTGCGAATAAGTGTTATTCTTGATGAGTTTTGTGAGGATTTCATTGAAAATGTTCTGGGTTTAAGAAAAATCGTGAATTGGAACCATAAAATTGCATAGGGTATGAATTGAATCGAGTTGGGAGAGGAAGAAAAGATCGGGAAAAAATATGCGCCCAAGTCAGCATCGTAGAGGCACTTTAAAATTGGAGACTCCAGATAATCATCCCCTCTCCGCGTCGCGGAGAGGATATGGAGTCCTCTGTCTCAAAATTTATTTCGCGACCAAAAATAGAATGATATCTCTGCATCGCGCCAGTACCTCCTCAAATAGTATATTCGCACTCTTCTTACTCCAAACTATATAAGCCTTCTTTAATCATTGAGAGATATGATATCCAAATCATAACTCTTGAATTCACATTCCAAATTAAAGGTAGAGTTAAGAGGAAAGTCCAAGAAGTTCTTTTGAGTCAAATTGTGAATTCCTTTAAAATCAATTATAACTTTGAGCTATGTTTTGAGGAAGTAAGTATGAGAATGAGAATAATTGTACACATGAGTTCTATATTGTCATTTAGACCCTTGAGTTGAGTGTTCGTGCCCATAATTCTACATGAACCTTATGAGTCAAGCATTCTTGAGATGAGTAGTGTCATTGAGTCCTTGAGTTCTGGAGTTATTGAGTTCGAGTATTGAATTCTATATATAGTTATTGAAACCCTTGAATTGAGTCGTTCACGTCCATAATTCGGCATGACCCTATTTTGAGAAGTTTTTTACAATTAATTATAATTTATTTTAAGACTTGAGTAAATGAGTATGAGGATGAGGAGAGTTGAGTTTTATATTTCAAAATGAGTATAAGGGACCTAAGTATTCCCAAGCATGTAACATTTTTACATTTAAAACGAGATAAACATTGATTTCTACATGAGTTTATGAGGAGTATTGAGTATCACCTCTTTTAAGAGGATTTTTTTGAGCAATTATCTCAAAATGAGGAAGAGTAATGTTTTTAAACATTTGAGCATGAGTTATATATTATTAGGAGTAGTATTGAGCACCGATATGGGGATGAGTTCACACAACTCAAAATCCTCATAAACAATGTATGCCAACATGGTAAAGGGTCATAGTTTTTAGATGATTCCATATTGCTTTTAAGCATAGCATAGTGGATCCACTTAGTTGAGGATGTTCTATACTCCTACAAGGTATATGACAGTTTTGGCAGTGTGGGCGAGACGTTCTATCATCACGTAGCTAATAATGATGGTTGTCGGTTAGAGAATCTCCCAAATAAGAGTTATTATTGTATTTTTACATACAATTGAGTTACTATTGTATTTTTACATACAATTGAGTTATTATTGTATTTTTACATACAATTGAGTTATTATCTACTATTTTAAAAGTTTTCCATATATTGCATCTTTTATTGTTGCTTTATCCTTGAGTTGAGTTGAGTATTTTTGAGTTGAGTATCTTTGAGTTGAGTATCTTTGAGTTTAGTATCCTTGAGTTGTGTTGAGTATCTTTGAGTCGATTATCCTTGAGTTGATTCGAGTTAAGTGAGATTAGAAAAGGTAAGTATGCTTCGTTTTATCAGTTCAAGCTTATGTTTATGCTTTAGAGTTCCCCTTACATGCTCGTTCATTCAATGTACTGACGCCATTTTGCATGCATCTTTCATGATGCAGATACAGGTACTAAGGGTCATCAACATACGTTTCATTGATACCACTTGCAGTTCCAGTTAGCTTTGGTGAGCATCCTTGCTTTCAGAGGGTTCCACTTTTACTTTTCAATTTGTTAGGATATCGTGGGTCTTGTCCCGATAATCCTTCTGTAATAGTAGAGGCTTCATAGATAGTTTAAAGGTTGAGGAGTCGATCATTATTTTCTTTGTTGTTGTAATGTTTTGAGGTCATGAGACATTTAACTAATACTTGTTAAATTATTTTCAAACAATTATTGGAGTTGATTTTAAATTGAGTTTTTAAAGTTATTTATGCATTTGGAGTTTCCATTTTGGTTGAGTAAGTCTTACGCTGAGTAATGAGCCATGCCAAGGGTTCGCTTGGGACCAACAATGGTTCTTGAGTGTCAGTTACTCCCAGGGTGTTTGCTCGGGCGTGAAAAACTTGGTATCAGAGCACAAAGTTCAAGTGTCCTAGGGTGTTATGAAGTCGTGTCAAGTAGGATCTTATTTATGGTTGTGAGGGCCCCACTTCTATAAATGAGGGACTATAGACATTTAAGAAAAGTTCCCCTTCTTTCATACTCTTAATCGTGCAGTAGAACTGTGTCATAAGGAATTTATTCTAACTCGTGTGTTCTCATATCCATTCGACTACCCCTCATACTAAAGGTGGTTGAAAATTAAAGCCCAAGATCATTATGGATGAGTTATTCTTAGCAAAAGTCTTCAGGAAGTCATGAAACTGTAGGGGGACCTGAGAGGAGCCTGTGAGTGGGTTAACTATTGAGATTCAAAAGAATGCACTCATATTTATATGAATCGTGTGTTTGAGCTGAAAGCGAGATGTACTCTCTTCTCTAAACCTTGTTTCAGCTGAGATCCTTATGAGAAAGTGTGTTGCAGAGATTGGGTAGAGTTTTCACCAGAAAGGATAGTATGAGTTATGACGTTAGAAGCAGTGGTAGTAAAAATGCCCAGAGTTAGAGAAAATCATGCAGAGGTATAGTAATCTATGAAAGTGAGATAGTGATGGGACAGATTATGTAATTACAATCATGTACCCAGTCAGTTATAAATGATGAGTTTCCTTTATGGGTAGACTAAAGAATAATAATTTTGTATAGAGTTCATGATAGAAGGTAAAGAGCTAGTTACTAGTTAGGATGAGTTGGACTGTACTTTAATTGGAAAGAAGTCTATGCCAATGAAACATTGTGTTAGCGAAGGACAAATAAATGTGTTGAATAAGAGAATAGAGTATTCAAGAGGTGATAGGCCAAGCTAGGCTTATGATTTCTGAAGGGAGAACCCCATGGAATTCAGAGGATTATAGAACTAATTAAGAAATAAGGTATAGTAAGTGAGTAAATAGTACTTAAATTGTGAAATGGAAGGTGAGGATAGTCTATAAATAGGTAGACGGAGAAATGAAGATTGCCTACTTGTCATGAGATCTTAGTGGGCGAGTGTTTCTTAATTTTATCTAATATTCATAAGTTAGTATAGTATGTGAGAAATTGTGTTGATAATTGTGTTTAGTAATAGACACTAAGCTTGAATTTGAGATAAGTGTCGTGATAAAAAAGATGGCAATAGAAGGGTGATGATGTTACCTTAAGATCTGATCTAGTAGGTTTGACAAAGAATAGTTGAGTAATTAATATGTAAGCTACATTGAATGTGAGTGGTACAAGTGTGGGATCTGAATCTTGATGAGAGTAATTAAGTGTGGCTAAGTCATTAGAGTAACAAGAGTATTAAAAGGTGTACCCAAGATTGTATGTAGTCAGATATGATTCCCTAAAAGAGTTAGATGAATCATCCTAGAAAGGGGTATTAGTACCTGCTTATGGAGAGTTCGGTAGTCATGAGATAAGCTTTTCTCGAGTATTAGAGTAAAAAAAAAGGAATGTAGACCAGTTAAGAGATGCTGGAATAGATCCATAGTTTTCAAGTGTCAGCTTTAGAACTAATAGGGAGATGATAAGGTGAGAAATCAAGCCAAGTGTTGAGGATGAGATAGTGATGTCTTCAGAAAGAGTTTTAGTGATATATCGACCCATTCATAATATTGTGTATTCCTCAAAGTTCAGTCATTCTAATATCTTATTGATGTTCTTATCCCAGCTAAGATTAAAATGTGGAGGAGGAATAGGGTGGAGTTTTACTATGAGTAATAGTTAAATGAGAGCAATTAGTTGGTTTTGGGTAGTAATGCATGAAATTTCAGTTGGTATGGTAGGGATGATGAGAGGATGGGGAATTCCTAGGAAATTGGTTAGCAAGAGTCTATGGAGTGGTTAAAGTACTAAGCTTGAATGTGGTGTTCTTAACATGTGGGCAAACTCGTGACATTAGGTGGTTCTTAATAAGAGCTAAAGTTTGGCTGAATGTAGTGGTAAGGAGGAGTGTTCTCGAGATAAGATATCCCTAAAGAGATAAAAAAAAAATTGAATCTGGTGGTTCAGGTTACTATAAACATCTCATTGTTTAGCACCTTGTGAATTAGAGATTAGGCTTGAACATAGTAAGAACAAGTGCATTGAGTTAGATGATTGTAGGAGTAGTCATATACTCTAGTGGGAGTTAGAAGTTGTAGCTACTGAAGTGTAGTGATCAGAAAGGAGAGCATAGTTGAGAAGTGTTGCTAAGCTTACCATCTACCAGTCATTTTACCCAAAGCATAGTATTCCTATTCTTACTTCATGCCCAGACATTCCGTGTTTCAGATAATATAACTTCAGATAGATTGCGACTTTGTTTGACACAATATCATTCTTGACTTATGTACTATAGAGAGTTCCAACTCTTGGTGAATCAGTTCCGTCTATGTTAGTAGGCAAGTCAAGAAGTCAAAGACATAGTAAGAGTAAGCCTTTTCCGTTCTCAGTCTAGCCATCATATCATTCGAGGACAAATGTTTCCAAGGGGGAGATAATGTCACACCCAGAAAATTTCTAAGTCAAGACTCGAACACTTCTTCATTGTGAATGGGATTTTTCCGAGTGATTTTAAATTTTCTTAGGTGTTAAGGTCACTAGATGTAACACCTCTAGTTTAAAAAAGAACTAAAGAGAAATTAGTTCAAGTCACCCATAAGTTTTCTTAAGTTTTGGGTTAAATTCAAACGATCATATATTTTAGCACATAAAGAGTTATGTGGCCCATGACCTATCAAATTGAAGATCTTCGAGTCCTCTTTCCAATGCCACCAAGTTTGCCTCAATCTAAGTTTGAATTAAAAATTTATGACAGATTTACGAGAGACTCTTTAACCTGGCAGCAGCTCCACGATGGCTCCGCATTACGAAGTAATTACTTACCTCACTGTCCGCTGAAAAATTATTCCGACTTTCAGCTCGTTTTATTTATTTATAAGGGTATTTTGGTCCTAAAAACCCTTAGGAAGTCATCTAAATTACCCAAAACATGTATAAAAATTACTTTTCATAATCAAACCCTCTCATTCACTTTAAAATTTCTACGCTCAAGAAACGCTAAGGCTAGGGTTCATCTTCCAAGATTCTCCTTCAAGTTTCTTCAAGAACATTGTTCTTCCAGGTATGTAAGCTTTTATAGTGTTTGGTTTGTTCGCCCTCACACCAATCATGTAAAATTTCACTCATGAATTCGTTTTAATGTTGATTGATTGAGATTCTTGATGAATTCTTGAGGTTTAGCTTCACTCTTTATTAATGGAGTCTTGTTGAGTTATTGAGGTGAGGGTTTTGCGAATGAGTGTTATTCTTGATGTGTTTTGTGAGGGTTTCATTGAAAATGTTCTGGGTTTAAGAAAATTCATGAATTGGAACCATAAAATGCATATGATATGAATTGAATCGAGTTGGGAGAGGAAGAAATTATCGGAAAAAATATGCGCCTAGGTCAGCATCGCAGAGGCGCTTTAAATTGGAGACTCTAGATAATCACCCCCTCTCCGTGTCGCGGAGAGGATACGGAGTCCTCTGTCTCAAAATTTATTTCGCGACCAAAAATAGAATGTTATCTCCGCGTCGCGCCAGTACCTCCTCAAATCGTATATTCACACTCTTCTTACTCCAAGAAGTTCTTTTGAGTCAAATTGTGAATTCCTTTGAAATCATTTATAACTTTGAGTTAAGTTTTGAGGAAGTAAGTATGAGAATGAGAAGAATTGTACACATGAGTTCTATATTGTCATTTAGACACTTGAGTTGAGTCATTCGTGCCCATAATTGCGCATGAACCCTATGAATCGAGTATTCTTGAGATGAGTAGTGTAATTGAGTACTTGAGTTCTGGAGTTAATGAGTTCGAGTATTGAGTTCTATATATAATTATTGAAACCCTTGAATTGAGTCGTTCACGTCCATAATTCGGCATGACCCTATTTTGAGAAGTTTTTTACAATTAATTATAATTTATTTTAAGACTTGAGTAAATGAGTATGAGGATGAGGAGAGTTATTTCAAAATTAGTATAAGGGACCTAAGTATTCCCAAGCATGTAACACTTTTACATTTAAAACGAGAGAAACATTGATTTCTACATGAGTTTATGAGGAGTATTGAGTATCACCTCTTTTAAGAGGATTTTTTTGAGTAATTATCTCAAAATGAGGAAGAGTAATGTTTTTAACATTTGAGCATGAGTTATATATTATTAGGAGTAGTATTGAGCACCGACATGGGGATGAGTTCACACAACTCAAAATCCTCATAAACCATGTATGCCAACATGGTAAAGGGTCATAATTTTTAGATGATTCCATATTGCTTTTAACGATAGCTTAGTGGATCAACTTATTTGAGGATGTTCTATACTCCGGCAATGTAAAGGACAGTTCTGCCAGCGTAGGTGAGATGTTATATCATCACGTAGCTCATAGTGATGGTTGTCGGTTAGAGAATCTCCCAAATAAGAGTTATTATTGTATTTTTACATATAATTGAGTTACTATTGTATTTTTACATACAATTGAGTTATTATTGTATTTTTATATACAATTGAGTTATTATCTACTATTTTAAAAGTTTTTCATATATTGCATCTTTTATTATTGCTTTATCCTTGAGTTGAGTTAAATATTCTTGAGTTGAGTATATTTGACTTGAGTATCCTTGAGTAGAGTTGAGTATCTTTGAGTCGAGTATCCTTGAGTTGAGTCGAGTTGAGTGAGATTAGACGAGCTAAGTATGGTTATTTTTTATCAGTTCAAACTTATGTTTATGCTTTAGAGTTCCCCTTACATGCTAGTACATTCAATGTATTGATGTCATTTGGGCTGTATCTTTTATGATGCAGATACAGGTATTCAGGGTCATCAACAGACGCTCCGTTGATACCACTTGCAGTTCCAGTTAGCTTAAATGAGCCTCCTTGCTTTCGGAGGGTTCCACTTTTACTTTTCAATTTGTTAGGATATCGTGGGTCTTGTCCCGATAATCCTTCTGTAATAGTAGAGGCTTCATAGATAGTTTAAAGGTCGAGGAGTCTATCATAATTTCCTTTGTTGTTGTAATGTTTTGAGGTCATGCGACATTTAACTAATACTTGCTAAATTATTTTCAGACAATTATTAGAGTTGAGTTTAAATTGAGATTTTAAAATTATTTATGCATTAGGAGTTTCCATTTTGTTTGAGTAAGTCTTCCAATGAGTAATAAGCCACGCCAAGGGTTCGCTTGGGAACCAGCAATGGTTCTCGAGTGCCAGTTACACGCCGAGTGTAGGCTCGGGGCGTGACAGTGTCAAGCTCTACAGATATATAAAAACAATAACAATAAAGTATGCCTATTTTCCGAGAAAAATGTCCTGCTCCATCTGTGAAATTCAACATGTTCAAGATGTGCGGTGGCCCCAGAAATCATATCTAAGATTTGATTAAAGTGATCATTACACTTATCTTCGTTATATACTTGCGCTGATTTTTAAAATTGGTAGACGATTTTTTCATTGTGAAAATTATTTATGATATTTTTTCTAAGTTGCCACATGTAACATCCACAATGAGTTTAAGGGTAGACAATTGAAAACATGCATATTTTAATGCTCGGATGTCGATTAGAAATTATGCACAATTAAGAGGATTCATTTACAAAGCTTTTCATTTTCTCAAAAAAGTATTGATGTGAGGTGTCACACTTATAATTGACAACACAAAAATCTACTGTAAAAATATGTTTTTCTGCATCCTGTGCAACAATAAATAATAACACTCTACCATACTTTTTCTTTAGAAATATTTCATCAATAGCTATGACTTTTTTCATATGTCTAAAACCAAGAATTCAAGCCTGTATAGCCACAAAAAAAATACTTGAACTTACCATTTTCATCAAGCTTCAATGTTTTTTAATTACCGAATTTACTATGCTAAGCATATAAAGATATGCATCAAGGACTGCATATTCATGCTCATATGTTTCCCTTATTAACTTTGCAATCTCGCTTCCCTTTCATATTTTTCAATAACTGACTTTGTAGCCCAATTCCACACGGATTGAAGTTTTCATATATTTTGTAGATGGGTCTTTATCCTTGAAAAATTATCTTCGAAGTATGCACCAATGACTTTTGTTGTAGCGTGTGGATTATGACTCGTAAGATGTTAAGAACCACATGTGTGAAAATTTTCATACTTTTCGATGTAAAACTTTTCAGCACTTTTAAGCTATACAACTCTCAACCATCACTTGCATTCCGGATTTACACACTTGAGCTATACACCAAACGCGAGTTTATCACCTTTTTAATTCTGAAATCTTTCTTCACGCAAGCAGTTTTCAATGCAATATCTAGAACTTACTTATTTTTGAATGACATACCATTATAAAAGTTTGTTTTGTCATCTTGAACACGATTCAATTGTGTTTATTATGTTATTGGCGTATTAAAGGCAACTTCAGGGAGTCGGTGCAGTTTATTCACCTTCATTTGTTTGCGAACCTTCATCATTTAACACTTGTCGGCTTTGAGATGTATTGTGTTTCTCTATCACTCTTTCAACCACGTTTACCCTTCAAAATGAGTGTAGCTTCATCTCCAAATAAGTACGCAAACTAGCTTGATTTTTAATCCAAAAAGGAGAAACCCTCTTCTTTTCTTCACAACTGTACATGTAAGTGATGACAATATCTGACAACTCACAACCTAATTCACATTTGGTAATGATTTTATTCAAAAAAATCATCATATGCGACATCTCGATGCACATTCATTGTTACTGTCTCAACCAATTGTTTACCCTTTCAACGCCAAATAAAATGATTGTCGGACTCAATCCATTCACCATTACAATCAACCCCAAATGTTATTTTGTCCCCCATTAATGATATTGAAGGTACCTTAAGATAATATGATTTAAAAATCAAAATTAGTCATGATTTAAAATTAAAATGCAACAATTGCTTCATTAGTTGAAGCAACATGTGCAATATTTGCTATAGATTATTCAGAAACTACTGCATATGTTTCATAAGCTGAATATGTTGCACCAACTACTTAAATAAATGCAGCAATTACTGAAACATCGTCAATGGTTGTATGTGCTTCATCAGTTGCTGCAATTGAGGAAGCAGTTGTTAAAAAATAACTAAGCTATTATTGCATATTTTTCAGCACCTGTTGCAACATTGCTGAAACAGCAACATCGGTTGCTAAAATGATAGAAATAACTAAGCCTTAAGAAATAGCTCAAATGAACAATGCACACAAAAATTAAATGGATTCACTTACCAAAATGATTAAAAATCACCTCTCAAATAATTTCCAAGCTACACAAACAAGAGTTAGTCCATAAATTGAGAAAAAAAAATATTTTTTCCTCTCAATTTTTTCAAAAATAACTCAGCTTTCATTTCAAAAGCAACATCAACACCAACATGAGAAACACGAGAGGAGGAGGAGGAGGAGAAGAAGAAGAAGAAGAACACAAAAAAAAATGGAGCCGAGAGAGACAAGGAAGAAGAAGAAAAGTGCGGGTAATCCAAGGAAGAAAGAGAGGCAGATTCTTCTTCCATAATTAGAAAAAATAGTGTTTTATTTGAAAGGTTGAAAGTGTAAATAAAAAAACGTGAGGACTTATTTTAAAGGCCAAACACATACACAACCTCTCAAACTTGGCCCCATTTTTCATTTTGGCACTCCAACTTAGTCTTGTTCCATTTTAACCCTTAAACTCCATTTTTTCTGTTCCATTTTAACACGAAATACTATATTTATGATTTATTTATTTTATATATATTCTTCAAATGCAACTTCTTATTTTAAATCGACACGTGTCAGTTAATTTTAGTTTAAAAAATTAAAAATTAATAAAAAATAATTCTTTTTAAAAAATAATAATTT
>JAJOOO010005786.1:0-14672 GCA_029582685.1 Solanum piurae
CCATGCAATTTTCAAGAATTTGACTATAAACTCTTGAAAGACATGGGTTTATGAGGAAACTATGAGTATATGAATGTTATTTACACGAGAGTTCTGCATGATTTATGAAAAGGAATGTTATTTTATCTTGGTTTCTCTAGGATGAGCATCAATGGAATTGTGAAAGGACTTTCACAAATGTTTTCTCACACATGCTTGATTTAAGATTTAATGAGCTATTATATGATGTATTAAGCTTTGATTAATATTGGAATTATGTTTTTCTATGAATGATGATATGTTTATGAATATGAATATTTCGTTGGAATTTAATTTAGAACCAAGAGATCTTGAGAGGGAGGATCAAATAGGGTATTCTCTAGTAGCAACCTCTAGTTCCAAACTGCATGCCCCGTAGGATTGTCTTAAATAACCTAGTTATTAGATCAACAAATAGCATAGAAGTCATCATACAAAATTCTATCATGGAAAATAGAATTTCCCTTCTCGATGTGGGAGTTACACCAGATTCCATGGTATAACTCACATGGTCTATTGTTGGTTAAAATTAGTATCCAAAAAATGAACAAAGTTACTTTCAAAGGATTTGTGAAGCTTTCCTTATATTTTAAGACGTACCCATGTTCATGATTATTCTTTTAATGATGTTACAATGGTTAGCTTGGTCATGTATATCATGTTTTCGATTATGTCCCCCTATGATCATGTTTTTTTATGCATTTTCCTCATAGTTAGTACATTCCATGTAATAATGCATACTTGTGCCTTCATTGTTTCACTATTGTAGGGTTTGGAAAACCTCCTCCTTCCACTCATGACTGCATTGCACAGAAGATTGAAGACTTGGTGAGTCCTCATGATCTGAGGACAGTGTCACTTTTAATCTATTTTTATGTCTTAAGTTTTAGGATGTTGTACGTGAGGTATGGGCTTCATCCTGATAGCTTCTTGATATATTAGAATGGCTCGTCAAGATTACGTTTACACATCCATTTTTATGTCAAATTATTTCATTATATGAGATTTATTACTTTTGTCCATTATGTTGTCTGGTATGTATGTCAAGTGGCTTGTGTAGGGCCTCCTGGGGTCTTATACGTCATCTCACATCAAGGGTGTACTTTTTGTCGTGTCAAACTTGCTATTGGGAGCACAGGGTTTTATAGAAGGTTCAAGGATGTCTGACAAGCGGTGTTGAATAGAGAATTTTTCATGAGTGTAAGGTTGTAACACCTTATTATTTGAAAGAGCTAAAATTAGAAAGAACCATTTTTAGAAAGATCAAATTTGGAAAGTTTGGCAAGTTTGGCTAAGTATAAGTTTTGGGTCAAATTTAAACAACCATAACTCTCATCACAAGATATGTTAGGTGTTCTAGAAGATATTAAAGGAAAGTTCTTTGAATTATCTTTCCAACGCCACTGAGTTTGCTAGTTTTCGAGTTCGTATGAGGGATATATGCCTATTTGAAGTCGTGTTGTCCGAATAAGGAAAGTTACCCGGATTTTAAAGGGGTATTTTGTTCTTTTCATTACCTAATTAATTAAATACGTTTTTAGTAAATTATTTGGGGTCTAAATTGATCAGTTAGTTCAGTTTACGCATTTGTCATGACCCAGAGGTACCCCCTAGATGTAATAAGGCCCATAGTACCCCGAAAGGCACCATGTAAGCCACTTAGCATATCTTAACATAAGCAATAGAACAATAAGAGTAAAAACGCATTTTAAGTCCAAAATTTTTATAAAGGAAAGCGAAAGTCTAGACTTGTCTCAAAATATTCATCTATTACAATACTTAAATCAAAATAGGGACACAGGCCTTACAACATAGTCTGTAAAGGAAAATACAAGAATGAAACTACTAAGTGAAAACACATGTCCTCGGATCATGAGAACTCACCAACAAGCTAGGAGAAATGATCAAATCCAAGATTTAGCCACAATGAAGACCACCTTGAGAACTGGATCCTACACTTGGGGGGAAATGTAGGAAACTATGGGTTAGTACAAAAATATACTAAGTATGATAGCCACGCATAAAAACCTTGAAAACATGCAAAAAGAGACATTTTAGTCTAATGCATGCAATTTACTAAGTTAAAGCATCATTTTGAAGATAATGGAAAGCATAAGTCAGAAGCATATTCATTACATAGATCATCATATCATAAGTACCCTCAAAGCATACCATAATTACCCTCAAAGCATACTTGTGCAATGCATGAATAAGATCACATAATCTCACTCATACTAAGTAAAGCTCCTTGAGTAGCCATAGTTCATAATTCATATTCTTGTCATAGTGGGAATAAGCCTTAACCGACATAGACCATATGAGCTTAACATGCAATCCGGTGTTACCCACACCGAAAAAGGTTGTCCTACTTGCCTAAGGTAAGACCATCATTTGTTAGCTTTTAGGTGGATCCACTAGCTAAATATCCTATGGGGGCACGTAGTTATGGGATAAGGAGATTGTTACTAGAAATCCATCCATTATCGTGGGGGAGCTTCCATCTCAAGAGATTGCTTCTAGAAACCTGGCCTTTCTCACGGAAGAGCTTCCATCTCATAGCCAATATTCACTCGGTGCTAAGCATTTATCCCACAAAGTACTCATTAAGTCGTAAATTGTTTCATTAGGATAACTCATTAGATCATGTGTGAGAATAACCTTTCACCGTCCATGTCTACATATAACATTAGATTCAATTAGGTGAGAATTGCCTTTTAACCTAGAATTTCCATTATGTGAGAAAACCTTTCACATTATGTTCATTTTGTGTTCATGAGAATAGTCTTTCAATCAACACAACAACATTATTATAATCATGGACACTTCACTCTCAAAGTGTTCTTAAAGCATATACATAATCTTCATAAAACATGCATCATATCATATCTTTCCCTTTTAAAGGTCAAAGCTCATATCACATCAACACATCTAGAATCACTATATTAGACATGGATAATAACATGATTCAAATAACTCAATTACTACAAGCATAATCTCATAATATCCTTCTTTCATTAATTCACCCACATCACAAGTCATAAATTGGGAATATGGGAATTTCATGGATTCTTGGGGATTTCAACATAAATACCATAATAAATAATCAATTCAATCATAATATAATGTAATTAAATCATTACAATCGTTTTTAAAAGGAATCCATGACTTAGAGTAAAACCCTATCTTTTGGGGAATTACTGTTTTGAAATTGAGTTTGGAGGGACTCCATGGATGAAGACTATCCATGGATGAAAAACTACCATACCTTAGCTATGAATCTCCAAAGAACTTTGAGTAGAAAACCTTGTTCCTTCAAACCCTATCTCTAACCTCCTTCTTCTTCTTCCTTGAAGTTTTAGAGAGAGAAATTTTGAGAGAACATGAACTTTTAGGAATTGATTTGGGGTTTTGGAAATAATAGGTTGAATGGGTGTATTTTGATTTATAATGACTTATATAGGTATATAAAACTAAGGTAAAATGACCTCACTTTAATAAGACCTAAACAGGAATTACCCAAAACAACCCTCACTTAAAGTGAGCTGCCAGGGACCACGTGAAACTCCACGAGCCGTGGTCCCATCCTTGGTTTTGGGGCAGTAGCTAGGTAACTTGTGAATTTAGCTCACAAGCCCAAGGCAATCTCACGAGGGGTTCCACGAGCCGTGGTCAAGGCCATGAGTCGTGGTCCCTCTCGTGGGTCTTGAGGCAGTGGCTAGGTCTTCATTACTTGGCCCCCTTGAGGCTAACTGACGACTACGACCACTCCCACGGCCCTTGGTGGCCTTCACGAGCCGTCAACTGGCTCATGGGGGAGGGTCTTATTTTTGGGCAGCTGGGCAAGCACACTACCTAGCCCACCACGAACCACACTACGAGCCGTGGTCCCCACCACAAGCTGTGGTGGTGGTCCTGGTCACTGAGGCAATGTCTAGGGTATATTAGATTGCCCTAGTCCTCTCCCCTTTCCCTTGCCCACTTCCTTGACTGTAACCCCAACGTTTAGCTCTAGTTTTAGCCTACTAGTTTCTGGAGTGTTACAATATCTCCCCCTTGGGAACATTCGTCCTCGAATGACGATCTAGACACCTTACGGAAGTAAAGACTCAAGACTAGCAGCCCATCATGCATGAAACATCAAAATAATGCACAATTCAAAGGAGGAAACTTCAACTTCATCTCAAACATAATCAATGCAACACAAGGAAGAAGGAATTAACAACCCATTATGCATGAAACTCAAAATTTCTCATATTCGTGGGAGGAACTACTTTCTCCAACTAAAAACATGTTCAACACAATACCAAGGAGCCAATATGCAATTACTCTCAAAAGCATACTAAAGCATGTTCATCAACTCATCTCCTGAAGTCAAATAGGTAACTCATACTAAATGCATAACAATATAAGGAACATAAATCATGAAATCTCATTTTTCTTACTAAACATGAATTTCTCAAGAACATGCATAATATAAGGAAATCATGGAACAACCCATATAACACACTTGACTCCCAAAATACTAAAACTCAAGAGGAACTATTTACTTCAAGCTTGAATAGGAGTAGAAGGAAAGATATGAGGATATCTGTCTTGGCCTCCCAAGTAGCACCCTCAACTAGGTGATTCCTCCATAAAACCTTCACGGAAGCTATTTCCTTGTTTATCAATCTCTTGACTTACCGGTCTAGGATCTCTACAAAACCTCTTCATATGAAAGTCTTTCGTCGACTCCCAACCCTTCTAGGGGAATAATGGACACAGGATCTCCAATACACTTCTTAAGCATAGAAACATGAAATACCGGATAAACCAGGGCCAACTCATTTGGCAAATCCAACTCATAGGCAACCTTCCCAATACATTTCAAAATTTTGTATGGGCCTCATACCGGGGACTAAGTTTCCCTTTCTTGCCAAATCTCATCACACCCTTCATGGGTGAGATTTTCAAATAGATCCAATCATTAACTTCAAATTCTAGATCCCTTCTTCTCACATCGACAAAAGTTTTTTGTCTACATTGAGTCGTTCTCAACCTCTCTCTAATGAGATGAACTTTCTCAATAGCTTCATAAACCAATTTGGGACCAATAAAAGCAATTTCACCTACCTCAAACCAACCAACCGGAGACCTACATCTCCTACCATACAAGGCCTCAAATGGAGCCATATCAATACTTGAGTGATAACTATTATTGTAGGCAAACTCTATTAATGGCAAGTGGTCATCCCAATTACCCTTGAAATCTATAACACATGCCCTAAACATATCTTCCAATTTTTGGATGGTACGCTCCGCTTTCCCATCGGTTTAGGGATGAAAAGTCCTGCTAAGCTTAACCTTAGTACCAAGCCCTTTTTGGAATGACTTCCAAAAGTGTGAAGTAAATTGAGTACCCCGATCCGATATAATAGATAAAGAGACCCTATGCAACTTCACTATTTCACTTATATAAAACTTGGCATAGTATTCCGCCGAATAAGAAACCTTGACGGGAATAAAGTGGACTGATTATGTCATCCGATCTATAATGACCCAAATAGAATCATGTTGCCTTCGGGTGTGAGGCAAACCCACAATAAAGTTCATATTTACATCTTCCAACTTCCAAGTGGGAATACTTATATCTTGGTACAAACCTCCCGGCCTTTGATGCTCAACCTTAAATCGTTGACAATTAGGACATTTGGATACAAATCCTGCAATAGACTTCTCGTAGACCACGGTACATCTTGGTGGCTCCCAGATTAATAGAATATCGAGAACTATGACTTCCTCTGGAATTTTCTCCCTCAAACCATCAACATCCGAAACACATAACCGACCTTGGTACCTAAGCACCCCATCTCCCCCTTTGGGAGAAAGACTCAACGGACTTCTTGAGTACCGACTCTTTCAACTCAACTAATAAAGGATCAAGGCCTTGTTTAGAGTTCACATCCATCACAAAGGAAAATTCGGAACAATTATGGACCATGGCACCACCCTTGGTGGAATCCACTAGTAGAACACCTAGCCTAGACAACCTATGCACATCACAGACACATTCTTTCTTATTATCCTCTACATGAGCCACACTACCCCTGGACATCTACTAAGTGCATTTGCTACCACATTAGCTTTGTCGGGGTGATAAAGGACACTCATGTCATAATCCTTCAATAATTCTAACCACGTTTGTTGATGAAGATTCAAGTCCTTTTGACTGAACACATATTGAAGACTCTCGTGATTGGTGAAGACATCCACATGGATCCCATAGAAATAATGCCTCCATATTTTCAAGGCAAACACAACCGCCGCTAATTCAAGATCATGGGTCGGATAATTGTTCTCATGGATTTTAAGTTACCTTGAAGCATAGGCAATCACCTTACCATTTTGCATATGCACACATCCCACCCCAACTCTAGAGGCATCACAATACACCATAAAACCATTTGTACCCTCCGGTAAAGTCAACACCGGAGCGGAAATAAGTTTATCTTTCAATTCGTGGAAACTTTTCTCACAAGCTTCTGACCACACAAACTTAACCTTCTTTTGAGTCAAAGTCGTTAACAGAGAAACAATGGAGAAAAACCCCTCAACAAACCTCCTATAGTAACCGGCCAAACCCAAAAAGCTTCTAATGTCGAAAGGAGTTAGAGGTATAGGTCAACTCTTGACCTCATCCGTCTTCTTAGGATCTACCTCAATACCCTCACTTGACACAATATGACCAAGTAAAGCTACAAACCTTAACCAAAATTCACAGTTACTAAACTTTGTGAAAAGTTGTTAGTCCTTAAGAACTTGCAATACAATTCTCAAATGGTCCACATGTTCATTCTCACTACTTGAATAGATCAAAATATCATCAATAAACACGATCACAAACATGTCTAGGTATTGCCTAAACACTTTATTCATCAAGTCCATAAACGCCGCCGAAGCATTAGTTAACCCAAATGACATTACCACAAACTCATAGTGACCATACCGGGTTCTAAAGGCCTTCTTGGAAATATACTCCCCTCTCACCCTCAATTGGTGATTACCCGAACGAAGATCAATCTTATGGAAATAACTAGCCCCTTGAAGTTGGTCAAGCAAATCATCAATTCTCGGAAGAGGATATTTATTCTTGAGGGTCAATTTATTCAATTGTCGATAGTTGATACAGATTCTAAGAGACCCATCCTTCTTTCTAACAAACAACACGGGAGCACCCCATGGAGAGATACTCGGTCGGATAAAACTCTTGTCTAGCAAATCACTTAACTGATCCTTCAACTCTTTTAACTCCACCGGAGCCATTATATAAGGAGAAATAGAGAGGTTGTGTATCCGGTAAAACGTCAATACAAAAGTCTATCTCCCGCTCGGGAGGAATACCGAGCAATTCATCAAAAAAACTTCTAGAAATTTAATAACTACCGGAACCGACTCTAGAGAAGGGGTTTCAGAATCTAAATCCCTTACCCTAACAAGATAGTAAATACACCCTTTCGAGATCATCTTCCTAGCTTTAAGACAAGAGACAATATGACCTCTAGTCATAGAATTTCCCCCGCTACATTCTAAGATAGGCTCATTTGGAAATTGGAATCTAACCACCCGAGTCCTACAATTAATAGAGGCATAGCATGCATGCAACCAATCCAGACCTAAAATTACATCAAAATCTAACATGTCTAACTCTACCAAATCCACCAAAGTAACTCTATGAGACAAGGAAACAGGAAAACTTCTATATACCCTTCTAGCCACCATAGAATCATCAACCGGGGTAGAGACCAAAAAAGGATCTACTAACACTTCGGGGAGTATATCAAATTTCATAGCCACAAAAGGTGTCACAAAAAACAAAGTAGTATCGGGATCTAACAAGGTATACACATCAATAAGAAAAAAATTTAACATACCGGTCACCATATCCGGGGAGCTCTCTTAGTCATCTCGGGATCAAAGAGCATAAAACCAGTTTGCTTTGGAGCATTGGGGTTTGAACCGCTTGGAGAAGCTTGCTTGCCTTCTTTCCCCTTGGCCGAAAGTATTGGGAAATTCATCAATTGATGCCCACCCTTACACAACCAAAACAAACGTCGGTGCCGACTAGGAACTTACCATCATGATTCGTACCATATTTTGTACAATTTGGCCTATTCACATAAGAGTCACCACTATTACCTCCTTGAGATTTAGGGTTAGACACCCTATCCTTGTTGACCCTTGGGGAAGCATTTGAGGAACCCTGGTTGGAGAACCTTTGTTTGAACTTTAGTCGACCTTGTCCATCAGACCTAGCATTAGAGAAATTCCCATCACCGGTTCTAGCTCTTTTCACCTCTCTATTCTTTTCCTTGAGTTTCTCTTCCTCCATTTGTTGGGCATGCAACATGAGACGTGAAATGTCCATATTTGGTATAAGCATTGCCATACGACATTCTGTAACTACCATGTTGGGCACTCTCATAACAAATTTATTCATCTTGGCCCTCGAATCCGCAACTATAGTTGTATCATACTTGGATAATTGGGTGAACTTTATAGTATACTCTTTCACACTCATACCTCATTGACGAATGTTAATAAAATCTTGTATCTTTGCTTCCCTCAACTCTAGGGTAAAAATCTATCAAGAAACACCGCTTTAAATGATTCCCATTCTACCACGCCCACTCCTACGGGTCGCTCACCCTTCCACTGATCATACCAAACTTGAGCCATATATTTTAGTTGGTAGGTGGCTAACCCCGCCTTCTCCTCCGAAGACACCCCCATAATAGCTAGTACTTTATAAACCTCATCGATAAACCTTTGAGGATCCTCGTCCACTTTGGAGCCATGAAATTTGGGGGGGTTCATTCTTGCAAAATCCATAACCCTTGTGGCGGCCGAATTCACATTAGGATTCACATGAGTCACAACATCTATATTGGTCTGAACCGTCACAACTTGAGCTTGAGTCGTTATAGCTTAGGCCAATATTTGAAAAGCCGACCTAACCTCCACATCTGACATAACCGAAGGATTAATCGGAGCTTGATTAACTTGAGAAACTTCTTCATTCACATTGTCACCCTCCATTCTTCTCGCGTTAGCCCTTCGTGTATTCATATCCTGAAGACACAAGAGAAGGATTAGGAGAGGGTCTTTATAGAGTTAAACTCTAAGGCATGACTTAAGAGTAATGAAAGAAGTTAAATTTCCTAAATATATTATTGCCTCTCATTCATAAGAGTGGTGCGCTTCACACTCATGAACAAGACTCTACTAAACGTGGCTTATGAGACATCATTCAAGAATCATTCTAAACCTTGTGCTCTGATTACCAAGTCTGTCACGACCTAGAGGTAACTCTTAGATGTAACAAGGCACATAGTACCCTAAAAGGCATCATATAAGCCACTTAGCATATCATAACATAAGCAATAGAAAAATAAGGGTAAAAATTCATTTCAAGTCCAAAATTTTCATAAAGGAAAGCGGAAGTCTAGACTTGCTCAAAATAGCCATCTATTACAATATTTGAATCAAAATAGGGACACAACCCTTACAACATAATTTGAAAAGGAAAATACAAGACTGAAACTACTAAGTGAAAACACCCATTCTCGAATCATGAGGACTCACCAACAAGCTAGGAGAAATGAGCAAATCCAAGCTTTATCTACAATGAGGACTACCTTGAGAACCGCACCCTACACTTGGGGAAAATGTAGGAAAATATAGGTTTGTAAAAAATGCACTAAGTATGATAGCCATGTATAAAAACCTTGAAAATATGCACACAAAAAAAAGGGCATTTTAGTCGAATGTATGAAATTTAATAAGTTAAAGCATCATTTTGAAGATAATGGAAAGCAAAAGTCATAAGCATTATTCATTACATAGATCATCATATCATAAGAGAAACATACCATAAGTACCCTCAAAGCATACTTATGCAATGCATGAATAAGATCCCACAATCTCACCCATACTAAGTAAATCTCCTTGAGTAGCCATAGTTCATAATTCATATTCTTTCATAGTGGAAATAAGCCTTAACCGACATAGACCATGTGAGCTTAACATGGAATCCAGTGTTACCCACACCAAAAAGGGTTGTCCTACTTGCCTAAGGTAGGACCATCATTTGTTAGCTTTTAGATGGATCCACTAGCTAACTATCCTACAGGAGCACGTAATTATGGGATAAGGAGATTGTTACTAGAAACCCACCCTTTCTCGTGGGGGAGCTTCTATCTCAAGAGATTGCTTCTAGAAACCCGGCCTTTCTCACGGAAGAGCTTCCATCTCATAGTCAATATCCACTCGATGCTAAGAATTTATCCCATGGAGTACTCATTAAGTCATAAATTGTTTCATTAGGTTTGCTAATTACATTATGCGTGAGAATAACCTTTCACCGTCCATGTCTACATATAACATTAGATTCAATTAGGTGAGAATTGCCTTTCAACCTAGAATCTCCATTGTGTGAGAAAACTTTTCACATTATGTTCATTTTGTGTTCATGAGTTTAGACTTTCAATAAACACAACAACATTATTATAATCATGGACACTTCACTCTCAAAGTGTTCTTCAAGCATATACATAACCTTCATAAAACATGCATCACATCATATCTTTCCCTTTCAAAGGTCAAAGCTCATATCACATCAACACATATAGAATCACTATATTAGACATGGATAATAACATGATTCAAATAACACAATTACTACAAGCATAATCTTATAATATCCTTCTTTCATCAATTCACCCACATCACAAGTCATAAACTGGGAATATGGGGATTTCATGGATTCTTGGGGATTTCAACATAAAAACCATAATAAATCATCAATTCAATCCTAATATAACGTAATTAAATCATTAGAATCATTTTTGAAAGGAGTCTATGACGTGGAGTAAAACACTAGCTTTTGGGGAATTACTAGTTTTGAAATTGAGTTCGGAGGGACTCCATGAATGAAGACTATCCATGGATGAAGTAATACCATACCTTAGTTATTAATATCCACATAATTTTGAGTAGAAAACCTTGGTCTTTCAAACCCTAGCTCCAACTTCCTTCTTCTTCTTCCTTGAAGTCCTAGAGAGAGAATTTTTTAAAGAAGATGACTTTTTGGGATTTGATTTGGGGTTTTGGAAATAATGTGGTGAATGGGTGTATTTTGACTTTAAATGACTTATATAGGTGTATAATACTAAGGTAAAATGACCTCACTTTAATAAGACTTAAACCAAAATTACCCAAAATGCCCCTCACTTAAAGTGAGATGTCGGGGACCACGTGGGGCTACACGAGTCGTGTTCATGACCACGAGTCGTGGTCCCATCCAAGTCTTGGGGCAATAGCTAGGAAACTTGTGCCTTTAGCTCACGAGGAGATCCACGAGCCATGGTCCCTCTCGTGGGCCTTAAGGCAGTGGCTAGGACTTCATGACTCGGCCCCCTTGAGGCTAAGTGAAGACCACGACCACTCCCACAACCCTTGGTGGCCTTCACGAGCCGTCAAGTGGCTCGTGGAGGAAGGTCTCATTTTTGGGCAGCTTGGCAAGCACACTACCTAGCCCACCACGAACTACACCATGAGTTTTGGTCCCCACCAGTATAACCCCCTAGTAAGTAAGCCAACTCGTACCCAGAATGAAAAGTAATGAGAATAACAGTAGAACTAAACAGAAATAACACTAGCACTAAGAATAAGATATACACTGAAGAAAACCAAAAACCATATTTATAAGAAACCCTCCAAGAAACTAGAAATTATGAGTACAAAGCTATCTTATATGAAAATACAAGTCCCAAAAGTGGAACACAACAAGATCTCTCACAGGAAAAATAATAGCTTAACATATATACACAAAAATACATATCGATCCAAGATTCCGAGTGATCATCTTCTTCTCTAACACCCAAATGTTGTAAAAGATGACACAAACCATCACCGTTGGTAGCTGGTACTTGTTCCTGCATCACGAAAAAGATGTAGAGTATAGCATGATTACTAAAACAAAGGTACTCACTAGGCATTGTCGGCCCACTGAGCAAGAGATGTTAAAACATTATGAAAAGATAGAATCTAGACACAAACAGAGGTCAAAGAGAATATAAAGGAAATCATACGAGCATACCAAAATTAAATCTAAGTACTGCTAAACTAAACTTAACTTGACCTCCATAAGCCCATAAGGTACACTCTTGTGCATGTTTATGCAAAACCCGAACGGATCCCTATAAGCCAAAAAGGTACGCAAAATAGCTAAGTCCGCTAAGAGAAGAGTACCACAAACCTAACGTTGGTCTCCCAGCCTAAATAACCATTGTATCCAGTCAACTCCCAACCCAGCTTGAAAGAGTGACAATCAATCTAGGCCGCCCAGTCAACCAGTCCACTCCTAGGGGAGTAAGCTGCCCAACTAGAAAGAGGATTGGTTTGGAACTGTGTACACACAAATGAGATATCCAAATAAATTAAAAATGATATTTTGGACTCAATGGAGCAGACATGATTTCCATACAAGGTCGTCTTGAAAGAATATGGGTCCCATACTGAACCTAATTTCAAGCTAAAATCCACAAGGGGATCAAAATTAACCTGAAGGCCTCAATATCCAAACAACGGGTCTTTCTAGACCAAACACAACCTTCCAGAGCTAACTGAGCGGGAACAATTCTCATCCGAGCTCATCTACTCAGAATTTTGATAAAAGTCATTAACTTGGAAGTTAAAATGTCATCGCACAGACTCGTATTGAAAGACTCGCGAGTCACGCCGTTCATGTTACTTGCCTAATTTGACCATTACAAAGTTGATGAAATTGTCAGAATTGGATTCTAAGGTCATTTTTGAAACTTTTTATCAAGAGTGACTGTAAAAATTTCAAAAGCTCCAAGACACTAAAACTTCCATATAAATCAATCAAATGACCAAGAGACCGAATTGTTAGTTCCAACAAGTCATAAAATGACTTCGGATCATTTTATGAATGTTTTAAATGACGAACAGGTGACATAAATACAAAATGGCCAGGAGGTCATTACAACATAGTCTACTAAAAAGGACTTTCATGTGCGAAAGTAAAAGTCAAGGAGTACTTGAAGGCTTAAACAAGTCAGGAAAGTGCTCCCGGATATCAAGCTCAATCTCCCAGGTAGACTCCTCAACCTGACAATGCCTCCAATAGACCTTATCCACAACAAAGGCTCTTAAATACAACAGTCATACATCATTGGCAAGAATATGAACTAGCTCCTCCAAGAAGGTCAAAAAGTCATCCAACTCTACTTCATCATACTGAAGCACATAAGACTCATTAAGAACATACCACTGCTGCCATAAAACATGAAATATTGGGTGGATAGCTGAGAATATTGGAGTTAGAGATAACTCGTATGCAATCTCATGAGCTGTCTAGATGATCTCAAAAGGCTCAATATACCTAGGGTTAAGCTTTCCCCGCCTCCTAAATCTCATCACAACATTCATGGGTAATACATCGAAGAAGAATGTATCACCAACTGAGAATATCAAAGGCCTATGATTAGCATAACTTATGCGCCTACTCTAAGTTGTCTAAAGCTTGTCTTTAATCACCCTCACTTGGTCCAATGCCTTCTAAATCAAATCCATACCATGCGGGCTAGGCTATATACACTAAAGCTAACCAACCAAAGAGTGACAATGCCTATAATATATATAACACCTCAGAAATTGGAATGCCAAACTTTTAAAAGAAATGTCTCATTTTGAGCTACATGTTGTGTCCTACCACACCAATCTATGGTTTGTAAAAGTTTTTATGGGCTGTAGATGGAATTGGAAGGTATGAGGTTGAGTATTTTGAAATTTCATGTTTTTGATATTTGACATACGAGTAGTCAGGACAAGTCGCAGAAAGTTTGACGGGTCGTAGGATGGTTCCATAGAATGATTCCAGACTTAGTAGAATTTTGTGCTGAAAATTGAGACCTATTGAATGGGTCTATGGATCGTAGGAAATTTGATGACTCGTAGAAATATCACATGGGAAGTAGGTGATTTGGGTTTCTAAAGTTGGTTCTATGGTTGACCAGTGCATGCAAGAAAGTTCAGCGGAACGTAGGTCCAAACCATAGAAATCATCCATCAGTTACTTCTCAAGGATATTTGGGTATTTTCCTATTCATTAAATGCCTATATTATGTCGGTTTACCTCTATTTATATGTCATATAATTACCCTTCTACCTCAAAATTTCCCCCATCTTTCTCATTCACTTAGATCCCTAAATCCCCTCTAAGGTTTTCTTCAAAAATTCTCTCGCAAGATCAAGGATGAAGAATCTAGGGTTTCAAAATCAAATATTCTTTTAAACTATTGTTTGTGGGTTTTGAAGAGGAGGGTATGTATGGTTTCTTCAATAGGTTCAATTGACCCATTGAGCGCCAAAGATTTCTAAATTCTCTAAGTTAAATTTAATCAAATTGATTGGGTTTTCATTCAATTGTTCAATTTTGATCTTATTATGATTGTTTTGACACAATTACACGCTTTCCAATTGATTTCACATGGTCCCATGCAATTTTCAAGAATTTGACTATAAACTCTTGAAAGACATGGGTTTATGAGGAAACTATGAGTATATGAATGTTATTTACACGAGAGTTCTGC
>JAJOOO010005787.1:0-36655 GCA_029582685.1 Solanum piurae
TTCCTCCAATATTACTTCACACAATTTCTAATTTTACATAATATATAACTAAGTGTTTATTTTCTACTAGAAAATGGATAAACACCACAAAGTTGATCATAGAGATGCAATAATGGCGATTCCCATATCTTCTATTGCACCACAAGCTGATGTTTCATTGGTAAGCTTTAAAAAAACTTTATTGTTTAACATACTTATTATAAGGTATTTAGTTCTTTTTCTATTAAAACAGGTACCCAAATCTTTTGTTCTATTCGATAAAAACTTTTTTAGTATTAGTAATCTTACGAAAGAAAGGTAATTTTTTTCTAGACCTAAAACATCTAAGTCACATAACAATAACATTTAACTATATCTCAATTAAAAAAAATTGAATTTGGCTATATGAATCCTCATTTCTCTATTTAAACTAAACTAATCATGCTATAGTGACATAAATAAAAAAAAGTAAAACAACATTTGAATACATATAAATAATAGTAATAGTAGTAGTGTATTAGAAGTTTTCTAGCAAGTTTAAAGCCTCATTTTTTATGATTATATATAAGACGTCAAAATCTGAATGCATATCTGAATGATAGAAGTGCATGAATCTTTGAATAGACATCTCAGTATTAAGAGAATGTATTAAGATCTGAATACTAAAACATATGTCTACTTATTATTGTACATCTTTTAGTTTAAGAATTTCCTTAGAAATAGAATCTTTTAAAATTAATTTTCACCAAAAATATTAATTTGGTTAGAATGAAATTCTAATTTAGGATGGAACTTTTCATCTCACATTCAATTATTTAGTGAATCTTAAGAGATGCATAACCACAACCATCATTGATGTTGTTACAAAATGCATAAGATTGATGGACAAGTATGTTTTTGGGCATTCTAGCACTTTGATTATATATATTACTAGCAAACAAATGATTTTGATGTTTTTTTGAGAACTTTTTCAATTACTTCACACAATTTTTCAATTTATAAAATATCTATTTATTTTTTTCATACTAGAATATGAATAAACAGGACCGAATGGATGGTGATGAGGATACAACATTAACTAAAGTTCCTATATCTTTTATCGCACTGGAAAAAGCAAAGGTTGTTGTTTTGCAGGTACACTTTTGAAAAGTTCTTTTTTTTTTGTTTTGAAAGGTTCTTCCAATTATAAGTTGTTTGTTTTTTTCCTTTTAAGACATGTACAAAAATCTTTTGAATTGTAAAACAACTTTTTAATATTAATGGTTTTAAAGCTAAAAGATATGAATTGTATTACAATAACAACATTTAAATATGCCATATCAATAATAATAATAAAAAACAACAACAAATCTAGTGTAATCTCATGAAATGGGGTTCTCAATTACTTCACACAATTTTCCAGTTTATAAAATATCTAATTATTTTTTTCATACTAGAATATGGATAAGCAGGATCAAATTGATGGTGATGAGGATGCAACATTAACAGAAGTTCCTATATCTTTTATCGCACTAGAAAAAGCACAGGTTGATGTTTTGCAGGTACACTTTTGAAAAGTTCTTTTTTTGTTTTGAAAGGTTCTTCCGATTATAAGTTTGTTTTTTTCCCTTTTAAGACATGTACAAAAATCTTTTGATGAATTCTTGAACAACTTTTTAATATTAATGATTTTATGAAAACAATAGAAATGTTCTTCTCTAAAGCTAAAAGATATGAATTGTATTACAACAATAATATTTAAATATGCCATATCGATAATAATAATAAAAAACAATAATAAACACAGTGTAATCCCATGAAATGGGGTTTGCTAAGAATAAAGTGTACACATACCTTACCATTACCTTGGAGATAGAGTAGTTGTTTCCGATAAATCCTTAGCTCAAGGAAAAAATAGTCCAAAGCAGTATAGATATATATGCCCTATATATATATATATATATATATATATATATAATAGTAACAATAGTAATACTTTTAAAGGTCATCTAACAAGATAAGTCTAGAGTTTCATTCAAAATTAATCGTACAAATACGTCGGAAACAGTTATAGGCTTGACCTAACCTTCTAGAAAAAATAGAAGAAACATACTTCATCGTGTTGTGTTGTCCAGACCATGATCCTTTAGAATATAAAATATTGATGCTTCAATATTTTGTGTATTACTTGATGACAAAATGTTGATTCTCCCCACTTTGTCCAGATAATTACCTTTTGAGAATGGATATTTGATAAATTTGAATTCTATAAATACTGTTTTGATTGCAGAATGAAATGATACCAAAAAATATGCATTACATGCATACACATACATTTGAACAGAGAAGACAAAATTGGATCATCAAGAATATTTCTCGTCCAGGCGGTTTAATAATTGATTATGTAAGTATTCTTTTGATTATTATACATGTTTTCCTGCCAACAAAATCGATTATGTAAATTTTATTTGATGAAATTATGACAAAATAAATATTCTATAATTGTCGGTAAACAGGTCTACCATCATTTGGAGACAAATAAAAAGTTTCGATCTTTGATAGAGGTTTACAAATTTCTTGTATATGGGGAAGTTCCTGAAATAACGAAGAAATTAAGAGAAAATGAAGAACCATTGCAGGTTAGCTCAAAAACATTATATTAGAATAAATAATGAGATCGACTCTTTATGCATGGTCATTAAAATGATTTAATGTGCAGGTGACACCGAGACGTAAATCACATGTGCGCGGTAAAAAAATGGTAAAACAATATGTAGTTGGAACATGTACCGAATCTTGCAACGGGATTTACATTAAAAATCGGGGAGAAGCTAACTACTTAGCCGAGCGTGACATCCCTTCCAACATTGGTAAGAAAAGTTAAGAAAGTCACAATAAAATATATATTGTTCCTCTATATATTGGTATTGTTATTATTGTTTGTATTTTCACGTTCATTGTCCTTGCCCTAGTTAATTCTTATAATTTTAAATTTTTTTATGGCCAGAAAAAAAGCGAAAAAGAGAAAATAGAGATTTATATGGGCATCAACAGGTGAACTTGGGAGATGATGCAACACGTATCAACTCAGGAGATGATGCATTCAGTACTCTTGTACACTCATTTCTTTACCTTTGGGATTTTGAGCTCATACCCGAGGCACACAATGAAAACCTTTCCTAGAAAATTTATAATTGTATTAGTTTTTCAACTGAATATTGAAGAAAGTTATTTGTCTTAGGTTATTTATGAAAAATATTGAATTATGACTTTGTATCGTAATGTGCATTATGCTTAAAGTTTTCATTTTCCCATTTCTAAGACTAGCAATTTTGTTTAGAAAAATTTATAGTACTCTTTTTGTCCCAATATTATTATTTATATTAATAATCGTAAATATGATAAAATTGGTTTACATGCTGATTGGACTTTTCCCCTTTATTGAAAGACTCTACAATAGACAAAATTGTCATTTTGTTATAAATATAGTGAATGTCTATCTTTTAGAGAAAATTAGGAATCCTAACTTTTGGACCAAGTTAACTTTTTACTATAACTAAAAGGGGGTTTTTATTCTTATTTTATAGTCAGCATGAGACTACCATCTAAATATTGAAGACTAAGATATGGATGGTTCTCAAAGAAAGTTATCCAATTATAAAGACATTTGTTTGATTGATTCTGCTATAACACACATTATATTCAAAAACGAAAAATATTTTTCTCATTTAAGTATGGGAAAGATAAATGTTACCATAAGTTTTGATAGTACTAATTTGATAGAGGGCTTCATAAGAGTCATTATAATTTTGCCTAAGAGAGATGAACTCATCATAGATAATGCTATATTTTCTCCTAAGTTTCGGAGAAACTTGTTGAGTTTAAGATATTTGTGAAAATTACTATCATATCAAGACAATGGATGGAATGAATCAAGAATATCTTGGTATCACACAAAATGTCTCTAGACGAACATGTGTTATATATAAGTTTCCTGCTTTAACTTCTAGCTTGTATTATACAAAGATTAGTGCAATTGAGACATATTCTATAGTAAACTACAAAATTACTAATCTCAATACTTTAATATGTTGGCATGATTGTATGTGACATTCTGGATTTATAACGATGATATGAATTATAACAAATTAATCGGACATTCATTAAAGAACTTGAAGATTCTTTTTAATTGTGAGTTTTCTTGTACAGTTTGTTATCAAGAAAAGTTAATTGTGAGAAATAACCAATAAAAGTTGTGATAGAGTCCCTTACGTTCTTGGAACAGATACATGAGGATATTTGTGGACCTATTCATCCACCTAGTGGGTCGTTTAATAGATGCTTCTTCTAGATGATCTCATGTCTGAATATTGTCATCTCACAATTTGGACTTTGCAAAATTGTTTGGACTATAACACCCCCAAAATTTCTAAGCTAAGGTCCTAACCATTCTTTATTTACATGCAAGATTGTATCAAGTAATTCTTAAATTTCTCATCGGTATAAAGGTTAATTACGTACTGTGGCAATGGATTAGGATGTGAATTAAGGTCACAAGAACCCCCTAGCACAAAGTTGAGTTCAAAGCTTCCCCTATCAATTAGGTTTTGACATAAGACTATATTTAGGTCAACTTCAAATGATAATATCTCTCCACACATAATTAATTAGGTAGCACATGAACTATAAAATTTAAGGTCTATGAGACCTCTTTCTAATGCTACCAAGTTTGCTTCATTTAGAGTCCAGAGTAAATAGTTATGACTATTTTACCAAAGACTACCATATTAGAGTTTCCTCCTATGAATTGCTTTAGCGGGCCGTGAAAAGTTTGACCGCCCAAACTGTTTGTAACACCTGGAACTTTGGTCGGTTTATAAGTTATCGGTCAACTTCAAATGACCATAACTTTCAGCACACGATGAGTTAGGTGACCTATGAGGTATCAATTCGAAGGTCTTTGTGTTCTGTTTCCAACGCCGCCGAGTTTGCTAAATTCCGAGTTCGATTGAAGGAGTTATGCCCGTTTGAGTGCAGCCTCTCTAGTTAAGGCATTTCCATCCATTTTAAGGAGGGGTATTTTGGTCTTTTCCTTACCCCACTAGCCTAGCACAATTTTTTTTTATCCCAAATAGGGGTCTAAAATGATTGAGATCAGTTCTCATTCATTCCAAAAGTGCGTATGGTTCTTAGAGAGAAGTTCAAAAGGAGAAAAGAAAAAAAAGATTCAAGCATTCTTTCAAGAAAATGAAAATTTCGCCAAGAAATTGGTTTTTTTGAGGTATGTAAGCTCTCATAGTGTTGAGTTTGTTCACCCTCACGCCAATCATGTGATTTTTATCCATAAATTCTTCCTTGAGATTGGTTGATTTGAATTTTTGAGAAATTCTTGAGGTTTTAGCTTCATTCTTTAAGAATGGAGTCTTGTTGAGTTCTTGAGGTGAGGATCTTGCGAATGACTGTTGTTATTGATGGATTAGAGTGAGTTTTCGATTAATTTGGTGGGTTTATGAATCCAAAAAAATATGGGAGGAAATCATTCGATTCTAGATGAGTTAGGTCTTGAATTTAGCAAAAATAATTCATCAAAGTTCTGGGTTTGGGGTAGGGAATCGTGCCCCCAAGACGCCAAGAGGGCTGGCGCCCTGCGCATGCAGTGCGCCAAACTGGACCTTGGTACTTGGATGCCTAGCGAGGTGCACCACCAAGGCGCCAGGAGCGTTAGGCCATTTTCTTTTCTATTCTTGCTCTGTACTTGTTCCTTTGAGTCGAGTTTTCATTCTCTTCTTAATACCAACTATCTAAGCCTTCATTAGTGTTTGAGAGATAATATATATATATATATATATATATATATATATATCCTAATCATGATTCTTAAATCTTAGTTTTGAATTAAAGTAAATATTAAGAGTAAAGTTCGAGAAATATTTTTGAGTCATTTTGAGAAGTCTTTTACAATCTTCGAAAACTTATTTAAAGACTTGAGTGAATGAGTAAGAGAATGAGGAGAGTTGAGTTTCATGTTTCAAAATGAGTATAAGGGAATGAGTAAGAGAATTAGGAGAGTTGATTTTCATGTTTCAAAATGAGTATAAGGGAACTAAGTATTCAAAGTATAAACACTTTTACATTTAAAACGAGAGGAATCCTTTATTTCTAAATGAGTTCATGAGGAGTTTTTGAGCATTATATCTTTTAAGAGAATCTTTTGAGTAATTACCTCAAATTGAGGGCGATTTATATTTTTAAACTTATGAGCATGAGTTATACATATTATTGGGAGTATCATTGAGCATCGATATGGGGATGAGTTCAGACAACTCATCAAAATCCTCTTAAACCATGTATGCCAACATGGGTAAAGGATAATACTCTTTAGATGATTCCTTATTGATTTTAAGCATAGGTTAGTGGATCCACTTAGTTGAGGATGTTCTATACTCCGACAAGGTATAGGATCGTTCCAGCAGCGTGGGCGAGACACTGTATCTCACTTAGCTCATAGTGATAGTTGTCAGTTAGAGAATCTCCCAAATAAGAGTAACAAGTTTATTATTGTATTATATATATTTGATTTATTATCTACTGTTTTAAAAGCTTTATACATCTTGCACCTTTTATTGTTGCTTTCATGTTGAGTTGAGTTAAGTTGAGTGTGTTGATGTGAGTATGTTTTCCCTTTCTATCAGTTCAACTATGTATCCCTATGTTCAGTTTTCCCCTTACATGCTCGTACATTCAATGTACTGACACCATTTGGGCTGCATCATTTCATGATGCAAATATAGGTATTCAGGATCATCAACCGGTGCTTCATTGATCCCATCGCATTCCAGCTAGCTTTGGTGAGCCTCCTTGCTTTATGGAGGGATTCACATGATGGTTCTGTTTGTTTATGATGTCGTGGGTCTTGTCCCGATATCTATCATAGTTATTAGAGGCTTCATAGTCAATAGTAGTATGAGGAGTCTTTCATTGTCCCTTGTTGATGTTTAAAGGACTTTGAGTTGAACAATTATGTTTATTGAGTATTTCAGACTATATTGAGTTAAACTATCATAGTAATGAGATCTTATGAGTTAATCATTTCATTTGAGTTTCCATTGTTGTTGAGTATGTCTTTCGCTGAGTATTGAGCTAGGCCAATGATGGTTCTCGAGTGACAGTTACACCCAGGGTGTAGGCTCAGGCGTGACAATTTTGGTATCAGAGCACAAAGTTTAAGATCACTAGGGTGTCTATGAAGCCGTATCTGTAGAGTCCTAATTATCAGTATAAAGTGTGCCACATCAATAATTATGAGGCTACAACATTTAGGAAACATTTCCCTTCCTTCTTACTCTCTTTAGTGCGATAGAGTTCAACACTATAAAAGTTTCTTTCTAATTCGTGCTTGAGTGTATCTTTTCAGATCACACCTCTACGAAGAGCTTTTCGAGGTCGTCCTGCATGAAGAATGTTGACCGTCAGGATCAAGGGGTATCCAATGCACCAGAAGTGCAACCCCCTTAAGGAGAGGTCACTAATGTTGAGTTCCGGGATGCCATCGGAATGTTGAGTCACGTTGTGGCTAACCATGCTGGTCAACAAAGATGGGTTAGTCTGGATGTGGATGATATATCCAGGATTCGTGATTTCTTGAGAATGAATACTCTTGAATTCATAGGAAACTGAAGATTCAGAGAACTCAAGGGTGCTGCTAGGATCTGGTACGACCAATGGAAAAAGAGCAGGGATGAAGGGGCACCAATTGTGAGCTGGACTATGTTTGAAAGTGCCTTCATGGGGCGTTTCTTTCCTCGTGAGCTAAGGAAGAAAAGGTGAGGGAATTTCTAAACTTGAAATAGGAAACCATGAGTGTGTATGATTACAACCTCAAGTTCACTCAGCTGTCCCTCTATACTCCAGAGATGGTTGCTGATGTGAGGAGCAAGCTGAGTCTATTTGTGTCTGGAATATCCCGCTTGTCAAGCAAATAGGGTAAGGCTCCTATGTTGATAGGGGACATGGGCATAGAAAGGATTATGATCCATGTTCAACAGGTTCAGGAAGACAAGTTGAAATATAGAGAAGAATTCCGCAATAAGAGGGTCAAGACAACAGTTAATGATTTCGGTCAACAAAAGGCCGGAAATTCGAACCGATCATATTTTCAGCAAAGGGCAACTAGGTCCTGCTCTATCATCGGCTAGTACACCTGCACGAAAGCATAAAGGTGACTTCAGAAATTAGAATTTGCAAAACTTTAGAGCTCAACCTACTCAGCCAGGTAGTGTGGAACAAGGGGTTAACTGGACTCCTTTATGTGCTAAGTGTGGTAGAAGCCACCCAGGAGCGTGTCGTGATGGCTCCAATGGTTGCTTCAAGTGTAGGAAGACCGGTCACTTCATGAAAGAGTCCCATGAGTAGGGATGAAGGGGCACCAATTGTGAGATGGAGTGTGTTTGAAAGTGCCTTCATGGGGTGTTTATTTCCTCGTGAGCTAAGGGAAGCAAAGGCGAGGGAATTTCTAAACTTGAAATAGGAAACCATGAGTATGCATGATTACAACCTCAAATTCACTCAGCTGTCCCTCTATACTCCAGAGATGGTTGCTGATGTGAGGAGCAAGCTGAGTCTATTTGTGTCTGGAATATCCCTCTTGTCAAGCAAAGAGGGTAAGGCTCCTATGTTGATAGGGGACATGGGCATAGAAAGGATTATGATCCATGTTCAACAGGTTCAGGAAGACAAGTTGAAATATAGAGAAGAATTCCGCAATAAGAGGGTCAAGACAACAGTTAATGATTTCGGTCAACAAAAGGCCGGAAATTCGAACCGATCATATTTTCAGCAAAGGGCAACTAGTTCCTGCTCTATCATCGGCTAGTACACCTGCACGAAAGCATAAAGGTGACTTCAGAAATTAGAATTTGCAAAACTTTAGAGCTCAACCTACTCAGTCAGGTAGTGTGGAACAAGGGGTTAACTGGACTCCTTTATGTGCTAAGTGTGGTAGAAGCCACCCAGGAGCGTGTCGTGATGGCTCCAATGGTTGCTTCAAGTGTAGGAAGACCGGTCACTTCATGAAAGAGTCCCATGAGTAGGGATGAAGGGGCACCAATTGTGAGATGGAGTGTGTTTGAAAGTGCCTTCATGGGGTGTTTATTTCCTCGTGAGCTAAGGGAAGCAAAGGCGAGGGAATTTCTAAACTTGAAATAGGAAACCATGAGTATGCATGATTACAACCTCAAATTCACTCAGCTGTCCCTCTATACTCCAGAGATGGTTGCTGATGTGAGGAGCTAGCTGAGTCTATTTGTGTCTGGAATATCCCGCTTGTCAAGCAAAGAAGGTAAGGCTGCTATGGTGATTGGGGACATGTGCATAGAAAGGATTATGATCCATGTGCAACAGGTTCAGGAAGACAAGTTGAAATATAGAGAAGAATTCCGCAATAAGAGGGTCAAGACAACAGGTAATGATTCCGGTCAACAAAAGGCCGGAAATTCGAACCGATCATCTTTTCAGCAAAGGGAAACTAGTTCCTGCTCTATCATCGGCTAGTACACCTGCACGAAAGTATAAAGGTGACTTCAGAAATTAGAATTTGCAAAACTTTAGAGCTCAACCTACTCAGTCAGGTAGTGTGGCACAAGGGGTTAACTGGACTCCTTTATGTGCTAAGTGTGGTAGAAGCCACCCAGGAGCGTGCCGTGATGGCTCCAATGGTTGCTTCAAGTGTAGGAAGACCGGTTACTTCATGAAAGAGTCCCCTGAGTAGGGATGAAGGGGCACCAATTGTGAGATGGAGTGTGTTTAAAAGTGCCTTGATGGGGCGTTTATTTCCTCGTGAGCTAAGGGAAGCAAAGGCGAGGGAATTTCTAAACTTAAAATAGGAAACCATGAGTGTGCATGAGTACAACATCAAGTTCACTCAACTGTCCCTATATGCTCCGGAGACGGTTGCTGACATGAGGAGCAGGATGAGTCTATTTGTGTCTAGAATATCCCTCTTGTCAAGCAAAGAGGGTAAGACTGCTATGTTGACAGGGGAAATGGACATAGCAAGGCTTATGATCTATGTGCAGCAGGTTGAGGAAGACAAGATGAAAGATAGAGAAGAGTTCCGCAGTAAGAGGGCCAAGACAACAGGTAATGAGTCCGCTCAGCAAAAGGCCAGAAATTTGAACCGGTCATCTTTTCAGCAAAGGCTAACTAGGCCTGCTCCATCATCGTTTAGTGCACCTGCACCAAAACATAGAGGTGACGTCAGAACTTAGAGCTCGTCCTACTCAGTCTCATGGTAGTGTGGCACAAAGGGCTAACTGGATTCCTATGGTAGAAACCACCCAGGAGGGTGTCGTGATGGCTCCAATGGTTTCTTCAAGTGTGAGCAGACCGGTCACTTCACGAGAGAGTGCTCTAAGAACAGGCAGGGAAATGGTAATGGGGGCAATAGAGCCCAATCGTCTTCAACGGCTCCAGTAGATAAAGTTTCTCCAAGAGGAGCTACTTCAGGGACATGCGGAGGAGCAAAACATTTGTATGCTATCAATAGTCGCCAAGAGCAGGAGAATTCACCAGATGTTGTTACGGGTATGATCAATGTAACACCTCAGAAATCAGACTTGTACTTTCAGTTGAAAAACAACAGAAAAAGGTGAACCACAGAGTGGTTCACGGGCCATGATCAGGACCACGGTCTGTCACCCTTATCGTGGTTCACACACACCCAGAAGTGGTGGACTATGGGACCCTTCATGGACCGTGGACCACCATAGGAGCTGTGGGAAGGCTTATGGAGGCGAGGCAGAGCCATCAGGGCTCAGGAATTAGACCACAGATCCCACCACGGGTCGTGGTCTTGATGACGGGCCGTGGGAGGGTCCGTCATCCTGAGTCGGCAGACCCCCAACCCAAGTGAAGAACCATGGTGGCCTTCACAGTCCGTGGTCCTTCACATGGGCCATGGTAGGGCTCGTGGATGGACCTTCCCCCAGAACCAGTAGACCATGGCCAAGAACCACAACCCACTTGACGGGCCGTAGTCCAAACGACGGACCGTCAGTGGCTCCATGGAAGAGCCTCGTCAACTTTTAAGTTATTGTCGTTTTGGGCTTTCCCCTAATGCATTGGGCATTTAGACTACGTCGTTTTACTCAGTTTAAGCCTAATAATCTAGTTAGAACCTATAAAAAACCTTTATTTCCAAAAATCATCAAAACTTATAGCAAAAATAGAAGAAAGAGTCGACCAGCCCCTTAAGAACACGTAGCAGGTTCTCTTCAATTCCAACCCTAAAATGAAAGGATTTCTCCATAAATTTCATCACCAGGTATGTGGGATTTCACTAGTGGGTTCCTTTCATCCACTAGGTCCCTAGAATTCAGTTAGTTCCTTGATTATCTATATCTTTCTTAGACGTAAAGATTTCTAAAACCTTGAATATTTATTGTGATTTAGTTGTTGTAGTATCCTAAATTGAAATAGCATGTTTCTTGGAAGGTTTATTCAGTTCCTTGTATGAAACTCAGAACCCTAGTTGTGTAGATTTTCTTAGTTTAGAAATTACACTTTCTAGGTCAGATAAAATAGATAATCATGCTTCAGTTATCAAATGTTACATTATCAGTAAATACATGTTGCATTTTCAGTTAGCATGTCAATAATAGAGCTACTGAGTATTTCAGTTACATTCCAGTCATATTCATATATATTCAGTTGGGAGTAGACTTAACATCGAGTTAGACTAGGGTTCAACATACCCTTATAGTCCAGAACTACGTGCCCCCGTAGGAGTAGAAGTCCCCTCTGTTGGGCATCAGATTTAGTGATCACGCTAATCATGCCTTTATACCCATATCAAGGTATATTGGGTCCTCTTGATGGGGAGTATACATCAGACTCCATGTTTAGCTCACGTGGTTTTATGTCAATTAATAGTAGCTCCCATAGACAATCCTTTAGTGTATTTGACCAGGTTTTAACTATGTACTTCAATATTCAGTTTAGCATGTCATGTTCATGATTAGCACTTGGTCATTGCAGTCAGTTTAGCTTTTCAATTTTATTTTTCAGTAATTACATTCTTGCTCAGCTTATAGTATTACTCAATTATGCCTTGTTTCAGCTTATATATGTTTGTTCAACTTAGTATTTACATCCTGCATGCTCTATACATTTAAAGTACTGACGCATACTCTGCGCTACATCTTTTTATGATGTAGGTTCAGGTACTAAACATCCAGATCGGGCTTAAATCGACTCTGGATCCGTACTCAATAGGTTTAGTGGTGAGTCCTTATATTCCAAGGACAATAGACATGCTTTTATTTTGCCTTTACTTTCAGTTTTCAGCTTTGTTAGAGTTAGTTGGGTAGTATGTCCCAACAACTCAACTCAGTTAGAGGCTTTTCAGACATAGTAGTAGTATCAACTTGACTTGTTAAGTTTGATCTTTCAGTTGTTATTAAACTTTTATTATGGTTTATACATTCAGACTAGTTGGGTATTCCTCATTTTTTAGATAACCACTGTTTTAGCTTCCGCATAGTTCTTATTTATTTAGTTATCTTTCAGTATGCTTATGATATGCCACACACAAGGTTAGCTTAGGGTCACTCGTGATCCTAGATCCTGTGTTACATCAAGGGGGTAGCCTCAAGGCGTGACAAACTTGGTATCAGAGCATTAGGTTCAATAGTCCTAGGATGTCTGAAAGTCGCACTAAGTAGAGTCTCTTTCATGGGTGTGAAGTGCACCACATCTATGAGAGAGTGGCTGCGAAGTGTTTTAAGAAAAACTTTACTTTCTTTGCTATTTTTATCGTGCATGGGTTTGATCCAAATTCTTCTTTATAATTCATCATTATGAATTTTAGATCATGCCTCCTCGTAGAGCTAATGCACGCAATGCTAACGCAGTTCCTCTAGTCCCAAACTATGACGTTACAAATGCAGAATTTTGGAATGCTATCCAACTCTTGGCTCAGAGTGTAGCCAATCAGAACAATCAACAAGTCTAGTTCTTGCAAACACAAATGGTGGATCATCTGCAGCTAGGGTTCGAGAATTTGTTCGGATGAATCCACCTGAGTTCTAGGGTCGAAGGTTAGTGAGGACCCACAAAACTTCATTGATGAGGTTAACAAAATCCTTGGGGTAATGCAAGTAACTGGAACTGAAAGTGTTGAGTTAGCATCCTAGATAGGTTCTTCCCAAGAGAGTTGAGAGAAGCTAAGGCACAAGAGTTTATGAACTTGAGGAAGGGTCGAGTATGAGTTGAAGTTCACTCATCTCTCCAGGTATGCTCCACACGTGGTTGCCAATTCAGGGGCATAACTAAGTAAGTTCTGGTTTGAGGTATCTGATCTGGTGAAGACTGAGTGCAGGAATGCTATGCTACTAGGGGATAAGCTTAGAGAGTTGGATAAGGACAGCAAAAAGGCCAGCATATGAAATTATGAGTACTCACAGCAAAAGTCAGACGGTGGAAATCGGTCACAGTTTCACCAGAGGTCTACAGTCCCAGTACCTTCATCAGCTAGTGGTCTATCCCCCAGTCTTCGACAGGATCATAAAGGTAGGGCATCAGGCTCTAAGTATCAGGGGAGTGCTTCAGGTAACATGACCTTCCCAACTTGTCCAAAGTGTGGTAAGAATCATGTGGGCGAGTGTCTTGCAAGCAAGGAAGGGTGCTTTAGGTGTGGTCAGTTTGGCCATACGTTGAAGGATTTCCCTTCTGCCAGGCAGGGTCAATGAGGTAACAACAATAGGGATCAGTCTATGTCACGACTCAGGGGTACCCCCTAGACGTAACAATGCGTATAAGATCCCGAGGGCCTCATACAAGCCACTTAGAATATCATAATATAGAGTAATAGAAATGAGCGAAAATTTAAAACATTTCAATACAATCGAACACTTTATAAAATGAAGCGGAAGTCTAAACAATTGTCTCAAACCATCTGAACATCATGAGTAAAGTCTTGGGACACAACCCATACAATAGTCCAAGACATAAAAGAAAGTGGTGATCACATCCTTGAATCCAATGAGGACTCACCAAATCTTTACTTCTTTGAGCTACTATGATCCTAGCCACGAGAATGAGTGTCGACGTCGCCGAACACTACATTTATTAAGAATTTAGGCAAGAGTATGTGCTAGTACAATCAAGTACTAAATATGATGGCTAGCATAAACAACATAAACATAATGGTTAGTCAATACAAACCATAATCATATTCAATGCACATAAATAATCATCATAATAAGAAAGAAATACTTCTCAAGTAACCTTACTTATCCTTAGTCAAGACTTGGGTCATCTGCCTCTAGTCAACTTACCTCATGGAAGGCATATCAAGCAACAATCCAAGATATTCATTCTTCACAACATTATCTACATCATTCACACTTACTTTTAAAGACATGGGGATTCGCCTCTTTGCCTAAGTTACAAAGGCTAATGGGTATTCACTTCTTGCCTTACTTACTTTTAGATCACGGGTACTCACCTCAACAATCTCATCATATGATGCGGGTACTTACCTCCACACCATTTATCATATAATGTGAGTACTCACCTCCACATTATTTCATAAGGATCATGGGTACTCACCTCCATGTCCATTCATCATAGTAAGAACGTGGGTACTCACCTCTTGTTCAATTCTAAGCAGTATGGGAATCACCTCATATCCTTTCATATGGAGATCAAGGGTAATCGCCTCTAGCCTCATCAATTACATAAAATTTTAGTCTTGATTCATTTTAGGTGAGCAATCCTTTCAACCTAGAATCATTCATGGGTCCAGTCATCATCCCGACCTGGGGTTTCCTGAGGTTCCCAACCATGGACCCACCTACGGTCCGTGGTTAGCCACCGTTGGTCGGCACCTGCAGTTTTCCCAAAAACTGCTATTTGCCTCATTTTAAATTCGGGGTGTTACATTATCTCCCCCTTGGGATCATTCGTCCTCAAATGAGATTTTAAGCACGTTTTCAAACGAAAAGACTCAAGACTAGCAGCCCATTATGCATGAAATTTTCAGATTTCTTATATTCAAGGAGGAAGTACCTTCTCCATCTTAAAACATGCTCAACATAATCTCATGGAGCTCATATGCAATTCAATCTCAAAAATCATATCTAAAGCATGTTCATCAATTCATCTCATGGAGTCTATAGGCAACTCATACTCAATTCACAACAACATGAGGAAACCAATTTACACAAGTCAATTCTTTCAAGACTTAAGCATTTTCATGAACATGTATATAAAGAAATCGTGGAAACACATGAAACACTCATGACTTCTAATCATAAACAAACCAAGAGAAATTCATTACCTCAATCTAGAGTAGAAGAAAAGAGATGAGGATATTGGGACTTCATATCAGCCTCGACCTCCCAAGTAGCACCCTCAACTAAGTTGTTTCTCCACAATACCTTCACGGAAGCAACTTCCCTGTTTCTCAATCTCTTAACTTGCCGGTTTAGAATCTTAAAAAGAACCTCTTCATAAGAGAGACTTTCATCAACTCCCAACCCTTCTAGGGGAACTATGGATGTCAGATATCCAACACACTTCTTAAGCATATAGACATGGAACACCAGATGCACCATTGCCAAATCATTTTGCAAATTGAGTTCATAAGCAACCTTACCAACACGTCTCAAGATTTGATACGGGCCTACGTATCGGGGACTAAGTTTCCCTTTCTTCCCAAATCTTATCACACCCCTCATAGGTGAGATTTTCAAATAGACCCAATCACTAACCTCAAACTCAAGGTCTCTCTTTTTAACACCGATATAGGACTTTTGTTGACTTTGGGCTGTTCTCAACCTCTCTCTAATGAGCCAAACTTTCTCCATAGCCTCATGAACTAACTCAGGTCCAATCAAGGCGACCTCACCCACTTCAAACCACCTTATAGGAGATCTACACCTCCTACCATAAAGAGCTTCAAAGAGGGCCATACCAATACTAGAATGGTAGCTATTATTATTATAAGTGAACTCTATCAATGGCAAGTCATCATCCCAACTTCTCTTGAGATCGATGACACATGATCTTAACATATCCTCTAAAGTTTGGATCGTTCGCTCCGCTTGCCTATCGGTTTGTAGGTGAAAAGTCGTGCTAAGCTTCACTTTTGTGCCAAGACCCTTTTGGAATGACTTCCAAAACTGAGAAGTAAACTGAGTACCTCTATCAAAGATAATGGACAATGGCACACCATGCAATCTTACCATTTACCTCTCATACAATTTGGAATAGTATTCCTCCACATAAGAAACTTTGACAGGAATGAAATGGGCTGATTTCGTCATTCGGTCAACTACAGTTCAAATCGAATCATATTGTGGCCGAGTACGTGGAAATCCCACTATAAAGTCCATATTCACATCTTCCCACTTCCAAGTAGGAATGCTAATGTCTTGCGATAAATCTCCCAGTTTTTGATGCTCAACCTTCACTTTTTGGCAACTTGGACACAAATCCCACAATATCTTTCTTCATCCCATTCCACCAATAGACTTCCCATAAATAACTGTACATCTTGGTGGCTCCCGGGTGAATAGAATACCGCAATATGCTTCCATAATCAATCAACCCACATCATAAATTCAAAATTTAGTATTTTGGGGAAAATCATGGGTTCATGGGGGAATTTCATCATAAAACAACATTAATTCCTCAATTCAATCATAATTCATCATAAATTAACCTTTGAAAATGTTTTGAAATTGAACCCACGACTTAGATTGAAACCCTAAGTTTTGGGGGAATTTGGAAGCTTTGAAATCATGTTTTGAAGGGACTCTATAGGTGAAAGCTACCCATAGATGAAAACTACCAAACCTTGATTGAAGATTCTCCATGAAATTGAAGAGAAAATATGAACTCTTGAGCTCCAAACCTTGACTTCTTCTTCTCCAATGAAGGTTTCTAGAGAGAGAATTATTTGGAGATGGGTGGTTTCTAATTTTGGGTTTTGGGAATAATGAGTTGTAAAGGGTAGTTAATAGTTTCAAAAGACTTTAATAAGTGAAATAAAACAATATAAACCATCCCCAATCACTAAGTAATTAATTTGGAATTTACCACTTATCCCCTTAAATGGCCGAACCTAGGCAGAACTCAGGTGTGACCCACGGACCGTGGGTGCACTCACGCCCCATTCTGCAGGTCCAGGGTGGGTTCAACAACTTGACATCTTAGGCCTTGACCTACGGGGCGTAGTTCCCATCCGTATCCACCAACATTTTGGCAACTTTTGGTTCTTTGGGGCAGCCTTGGGGTTAGGCTTTAGGGTCCTCGCCAAGGACCCTTGGTTGGTCCTTGGGGTGTCGTACCTTGACGTTTAACCCCTAAACCCCTCAACCTAAGCTCGGTAACTCATTTTACAACATAAAATCCCACATCAAACTCAACAACACACTCGTAAGGCTCTAGTTTCACCTACTAGTTTTCTGAGGTGTTACATTATCTCCCCCTTGGGAACATTCGTCCTCGAATGACTCTGTAAACACCTTACGGAATTAAAGACTCAAGACTAGAAGCCCAGCATGCATGAAACATCATAAACAATGCACAAAGCAAGGAGGAAACTTCAACTCTATCTCAAACATACGCAATGCAACACAAAGATGTAGGAACTACATCTACAAACTCATTATGCATCAAAACTTCAACATTTCTCATTTCATTGGAGGAATTACCTTATCCAACTCAAAGCATGTTCATCATAACATCATGTAGCAAATTATGCAATTATCCTCAAAAGCACATTTAAGCATGTTCAACAATTCATCTCATGAAGCATATAGAGAACTCAAACTAAATGCACATCAACATGAGGAACATATATCATAAAAACTCATTTTCTCATTAAACTTGAATTCATCAAGAACATGCATTACATAAGGAGACCATGGAAACACATAATCACACATGACTCCAAAACATGAAACAAGCCAAAAGGAACTCTTTGTCTTAAGCTTGAATAGGAATAGAAGAAAGATATAAGGATATCAGAACTCTCAACAACCTTGCTTTCTAACCATACCATCTCCCCTTGGGAGTAAACCCATACTAAGGCTAACATTAAAATAGCATAAGGACCTTAATAAAACATTCACAACTTTAAGAAACTATCAACATACCGGGGCCTTCATCCGGAAGAGCTCCTTTGTCCTCTCTAGCCCTTAGTGCATAGAAACGACTATTCTTCGTAGCATAAGGATCTGGGACACTAAGATAAGTTTGTTTGGCCTCCCTTCCTTTGGATGTAAGAGTAGGGAAATCTTTCACTTGGTAGTCATTCTTTCCACAACTATAACACCCATTTGTACCGGCTAGGTACATCCCGTGATGCTTCTTTCCACAATTGGTACAAGTAGGTTTAGAAAATGGAGGTCCACTACCTTTCTCTTGGTTAACCCTAGGAGTGCTTGAAGAATCTTGGTTAGAAGCTCTCTTTTTGAACCTTGGTTGACCTTGCTCATCGGACCTAGCTCTCTTCATCTCCCTATTCTTTCTATTAAGTTTGGACTCCTCAATTTGTTGAGCATACATCACGAGCCTAGAGATATTCATGTCATCATGGAGCATTGCCGTACGACATTCTTCCTCAACTAGGTCGGACACACCTGTTACATATCTACTCATCTCATCCCTCGGGTTTGACACAAAAGATGGAGCATACTTAAACAGTAGGGTAAATTTCAAAGAATACTCTTGAACATTCATGTTACCTTGCCTAAGGTTGATAAATTTTTCCATCTTAACTTCTCTCTTCTCACGAGAAAAGAACCTATCAAGGAATGCTTTCATAAACACTTCCTAATCTATGGGACCCACTTCTACCGGCTTATTGTTCTTCCATTGAGTAAACCAAACTTGGGCAACATCCTTCCATTGGTAGGCGACTAGTTCTGATTTCTCTGTAGAAGTCACCCCTGTAGCATTACTACCTTATACACCTCATCCACAAGCTCTTGGGGATCCTCTTCCACCTTGGAACTAAGAAACACCAGAGGATTCATCCTCACAAAATCCCTCAACCTAGAAGCCATAGTGCGCACATTAGGGTTCACATGGGTTTCAACACCCCTATTGGCTTGGGCCATCATAGCTTGGGCTTGAGTAGTTATGGCTTGAGCCATCATTAGAAGAGCCGACCTAACTTCCTCATTGGACATGGCCGGAGGATCAATAGGAACTTGATTGCCTTGAGGAACTTGGTTACCTTGAGGACCTTGGGGAGGAACTCCCTCATTCATAATCTCCTCTTCCATCCTTCTTGCGTTCTCCCTTCTTGTATTCATATCCTATAAACACGAGAGAAGGGTTAGGAAAATGACTTTTATAGAGCTAAACTCTTTGGCACAACTCAAAGAGTAATGAAAGAAGAGTAGTTTCCTAAGCCTTATAGCCTCTCATTCATAAATGTGGCGCACTTCACACTCATTAACAAGACTCTACTAGACGTGGCTTGTGAGACATCAATCCTAAAAACCATTCAAATATCTTGTGCTCTGATACCATGTTTGTCACGATCCGACCCTACACCCCGGATGTCACACGGCGTACAAGACTCCGAAAAACCTCATAGCATTCATAACATAAGACATATGAAAAAGGGTACAAAATTTAAAACTTTTAATCAATACAATCAAAAGCTTTAGTTAAAATCAACCAGCGGAAGTCTACTTGTCTCACATGGCCATCTAATACATATTGAATCAAAGATAGGGTCACGACCCTTACAATAGAAAGTCTAAAAAGTGTCTAGTACTGTGAAAGAGATGAAACAACAGTATAGCACTTGTCCTCGGATCCATGAGGACATACCACAAGCTTTGGAGAGACTCAATCCAAGCTTTGAACTAGAAGGATTCACCTCAAATGCCGGACCTACACTTTGTAGTAAAAATATAAGAAATATGGGTTAGCACACAAAATGTACTAAGTATGAAAGCCATGCAAAAATCATGCTTAAAAATGACATTTTGGTTGAAAACCATGCATTATGCCAATTTTAAGAAACATCATGGAATTTAGTATAAAAGGCATAAGATACAATCATATTCAACATGTAAGTCATTAAAACATAATATAACCATCATGAAAGTAACCCTAAGTTATACTTGTGCAATGTAGGAGTAACATCCCATAATACCATTCATACTAAGTACCACTTTGAGGCCACCATAACATTCTTACCATTCTTCATTCTCATCTTTAGTCAATAATCATAGATAAGGAACATTCACATTTAATAAGTCATGACAAGGAAAGTAACTCATAATAACATTTCCAAGTTAAGCATTCATCATTACATTAAACCTTTAAGTCAACATTCTCATTAGCTTCATTATGAGCAAATTCATTTCATTAGACATCAAGACATTAGAGAATCACACCATATCCCTCTCAAAGCCTACTCGTGCAATGCATGAATGACATCTCATACTACCACCCACACTTCATAGAACCTCTTGAGTAACCATAGCACGTATCTCACATGATGGGAATAAGCATTAACCAACATAGACCATGTGAGCAAACCATGGAATCCGGTGTCTCCCACACTGTAAGGGTTGGTATACTTTCCTAAAGTAGAACCGATAATTTAGCTTAGGTGGATCCACTAGCTAAGACCTATGTGGGCACATAGTTATGGGATAAAAAAGATGTTTATTGAAACCCGACCTAACATGGGGATAGCTTTTATCTTACCATATCCACTCGGTGCTAAGCTTACATTCCCATAGAGTAGTTCATTCTCATTAACATTATTATACTTGAGAGGGATACCACCATTAGGTCTACCGACCCAAAGTACATTACACACATGAAAGAGCCACCACCATTAGGTCTACCGATTCAAGGTAAATTATTAGGATAGCTCATTGAATCCTCAATAAAGGGCCACCACCATTAGGTCTACCGAATCAAGGTTCATCATTACATTAGTAGTTCATAGACTCATCATGAAGGGCTACCACCATTAGGTCTACCGGTTCAAGACATAGCGTTAGAATACTTTATTATTCATTTATGAAAGGGCTACCACCATTAGGTCTACTGATTCATGGTTCATTATTCATTACATGAAAGGGCTACCACCATTAGGTCTACCGATTCAATGTTCATTAATTAAAGATACATTAGTCACACAAGAAGAGGATGCCCTAAGCCTACCAATTCAAGATGTATCATTACATTGTAGAAACCTTTCATATATTTCATCATCATTCATAAGTGTATAGTCGAGAATAACCTTTCAATAATAACACAATTGCATTCTAGACATAATCACATTACTCTCATTGAAATGACAAAGCATATCCATAACATCATGTTATACATCAATCCTTCATAATTTACCCTCCAAGGCTATGAATCAATCTCAACCCAAACATCTAGAATTCTACATTAGATAAGGGGAATATCATGATTCAATAACTCAATCAATATAGACATACTCAATTAATATGCTTCCATAATCAATCAACCCACATCATAAATTCACAATTTAGTATTTTGGGGGACATCATGAGTTCATGGGTGAATTCCATCATAAAACATAATTAATTCCTCAATTCAATCATAATTCATCATAAATTAACCTTTGAAAACGTTTTGAAATTGAACCCATGACTTAGATTGAAACCCTAACTTTTGGGGGGATTTGGAAGGTTTGAAATCATGTTTTGAAGGGACTCTATGAGTGAAAGCTACCCACATATGAAAACTACCATACCTTGATTGAAGATTATCCACGAAATTGAAGAGAAAAGATGAACTCTTGAGTACAAACCTTGGCTTCTTCTTCTCCAATGGAGGTTTCTAGAGAGAGAATTATTTGGAGAGAAGATGGTTTCTAATTTTGGGTTTTGGGAATAATGAGTTGTAAATGGTAGTTAATAGTTTAAAAAGCCTTTAATAAGTGAAATAAAACAATATAAACCATACCCAATCACTAAGTAATTAATTTGGAATTTACCATTTATCCCCTTAAATGACCGAACCTAGGCAGAACTCAGTTGTGACCCACACCCCATTGACCCACGGACCGTGGGTGCACTCTCGGCCCATCCTGCAGGTCCGTGGGTGGATTCAATAACTTGACATCTTGGGCCTTGACCTACGGGCCTCCCCCACGAGGAGTGGATGGACCTACGGGGAGTAGGTCCCATCAGTATCCCCCAACATTTTGGCAAATTTTGGTTCTTTGGGGCAGCCTTGGGGTTAGGATTTAGGGTCCTCCTCAAGGACCCTTGGTTTGTACTTGGGGAATCGTACCTTGACGTTTAAACCCTAAATTCATCAAACTAAGCTCGGGAACTCATTTTATAACATAAAATCCCACATCAAACTCAACAACACACTCGTAAGGCTCTAGTTTCACCTACTAGTATTCTGAGGTGTTACAGGAAGGTTTGTTCAGTTCCTTGTATGAAACTCAGAATCCTAGTTGTGTGGATTCTCTTAATTCAGAAATTACACTTGCTAGGTTAAATAAACGTATAATCATGTTTCAGTTATCAAATGTTACATTATTAGTATATGAATGTTGCATTTTCAGTTAACATGTCAGTATTTTGAGCTACTCAGTATTTCAGTTACATTCCAGTCATATTCATATTCAATTGGGAATAGAATTAACACCTAGTTGGAGCGTACTCTTATAGTCCCAAAACTACGTGCCCCCATATGAGTATAAGTCCCATCTGTTGGGTATCATATTTAGTGATCACGCTAGTCATGCCTTTATACCCTTGGCAAGGTATATTGGGTCCTCTCGATGGGACGTATACATCGGACTCCAAGTTTAGCTCATGTGGTTTTATGTCGGTTAATAGTATCTCCCACAGTCAGACCCTTAATGCAGTTGACCAGGTTTTCAGTATGTACTTAAGTATTCAGTTTAGCATGTCATGTTCATGATTAGCACTTGGTCATTGCATTCAGTTTAGCTTTTTCGATATCTTTTCAGTATTTACATTATTGCTCATTTTATAGTATTGCTTAGTTATGCCTTGTTTCAACTTATATATGTTTGTTCAGCTTAGTATCTATATCATTCATGCTCAGTACATTCAAAGTACTGACGCATACTCTGTGCTACATTCTTTCTATGATATAGGTTCATGTACTCAGCATCCGGATCGTGCTTAGATCGACTCCCAGTCCGCACTCAACAACTTCAGTGGTGAGTCCTCTTATTCCGAGGACAATAGACATGCTTTTATTTAGCCTTTACTTTTAGTTTTCTGCTTTGTTAGAGTTAGCTGGGGAGTATATTCCAGCAACTCAACTTAGTTAGAGGCTTTTCAGACATAGTAGTAGTATCAACTTGACTTGTTAAGTTTGATCTTGAAGGTGTTATTAACCTTTTAGTATGGTTTATACATCAAGACTAGTTGGGTATTCCTTATTTGTCAAATAACCATTTTTTAGCTTCCACATAGTTCTTGTTTATTTAGTTATCTTTCAGTATGCTTATGATATGCCAGACAAAGGGTTAGCTTGGTGTCACTTGTGATCCTAGGTACCATGTTACGTCAAGGGGTTAGCCTCGGGGTGTGACAATCAAAGTCTTTACTTTGGATGTATATGCATAACTTGATCGAGGTGCGAGTCTATCTTTTGTGACTCCATATATAGATATGAGGTTTGATATTCTTTCCGGATGACTTCTTAAACCCTTTATTATTTCCACACCTGTTGGTGCGTCTATTCTAGAAGAAAGAGTTTATCGTGATTGTGTTATCTTTGTCAATCACAAGGACACCATGGTTGACTTAGTCAAGTTAGACATGGTGGAATTTATTGTTATTCTAGGTATGTACTGACTTTATGTTTTTATTGTAATGACTTGTTCCTGTCATTATGGAAAAGCCAATGGGGAAGGAATTTGTGCTAGAAAATTTCTGGGTAGTAACTTGGAAATTTCTAGCCTAGGCCAAACTTGGATGAAATATGAGTCAGGTGAGGTCTAGAGAAATTTGGTAATGGATGGGGGATTTAATTATGAATTTTATCACATGAGTAAATAGCCAAGACATTAAGGAGTATGTACGACTTTACGAAATTGAATTCGGGCGAGTAGAACTCCCAAAACTAATCTTAGCGTGAAAGGGAAGTTTCAGAATGTCAACGGTTGAAGGTGTGTTGTAAAATAGGAGTTTGGAACTCAAATTCCAAGTTTTTGTCTCCGTGCAAACCACTGGGGCATGATAAATCTAGTCAAGGCGGGGCCGCTGTGGCGGGTTGAGGTTCGCTGTGGCGGGGCATTCGCGACTTAAACTGGGAAAATATCCCAAAAATGTTGTTTTGTGCAGAAGTTCATTCTAAAGAGATAAGGGATGACCCAGGGCAATTTCTTGACAAATTTCTACGAATTCTAGCGCTAAAAGTAAGATAATTACTCCCTTAATCCGTATTTTGATTCTTAGAACTTAGAATCTTGGGTAATTATCATTAGGGGAGGGTTTTGACATGAATTAATGGTGGGAAAAGCCCTAATTGAACATTAGGATCTTGGGTTTGGCCTTGGATTGATAATTTTTGTTATAATCCGCATAAGTTAGACATTGTTTAGTGATCCTTGCATTAATTGCATATATTAGATCAAGAACGAGCTGAAAGACTCCAAAAAGGGAAGGCTCACATGTCTTAGGAGTATTCAGGATTGGTTTTGAGGTAGGTGATGGTTCAATTTTCTGTTTTGTGATATATGCTAGTTAATTGCTTTATCATATGCATGCATGTTTGAGAATAGGGACATGTGAAACCAAATCTAATGAAATGAATATGTGCAAACAATTACATATCATGAATCTGTTACTTACTTGTGTGCATGTGTGTACTGTTCATTATGGGTGTGATTGAGTTTGTGTTTGTACTGGCTGGACCGGGTGTCATGTTCTGACACATACATTGGATCGGGTGTCACGTTCTGACATATATATTAGACCGGGTGTCACATTCTGGCACATGTATATTGGATCGGGTGTCACATTCCGACATACTAACAGTTTGGGTGTGGATTCCATGAGAGGACCACTTGTGATTATTACATTTATACTTGTCTGTCATTGATATTGGAAAATTGTATGTTACTCCTAAAATGATAACTGAATTATGCATTTTGTATATATGTGTTTATTGTATTGTAATTACTTGCTTGTGTTTCGCTTACTGGAGTAGTCGCGTGATCCTACCAGTTTGGGTGTGGGTTCCATGAGAGGACCACTTGTGATTATTATATTTATACTTGTCTGTCATTGATATTGGAAAATTGTATGTTACTCCTAAAATGATAACTGAATTATGCATTTTGTATATATGTGTTTACTGTATTGTAATTACTTGCTTTTGTTTCGCTTACTGGAGTAGTCGCGTGATCCTACCAGTACACTGTGGTTTGTATCTTGATACTGCACTTGCTCGTTCTTTGTTGAGTATAGGGCATCTTCAGGTGGCTACTAATAGACCTCCTCTAGGGGATCATTGAATGAGACTGGATTCAAGGGTGATCCAGTTCTTTCAGGCTGCCATGGATCCTCTATTTGTTTAGTTTATTCTTTTCGGACTCAGACTTTATAGTTAGACTTATTCGTATGTTTATTTTCGGGGTTGTAGCCCCTTTTTCTTAGACTTGTTGATTGGTTAAGTTTTGGTACAATGACTTTCAGGTTCTAGGGGTTGAATTTCCGCAATAGTTATGTTTAGTTGTTTATTTAAACTTTCGGGGTTTATGGAAACTCCATATTAATTCGTCATTTAAACCTGTTTCCGTATCTTTAAATGCTTTAGTTTCTTTAAGTTTGTTAGTTGGGTTGTAGTAGTGGTTCTCCTACTGGAGGGTTTGTGTGGGTGCCAATCACGACGGTCTGGATCGTGACAAAGTTGGTATCAGAGCCCTAGGTTCGTTGATCTCATTGTACCAAAACGAGTGTAGTAGATTCTTGCGAAACGGTACGGAGACATATGTACTTTTTTTGAGAGGCTACAAGAGTTTAGGAAATCTCTTTGTTTGTTCTTCTTTCGTGCTATGACTTGATTCCAATTGGTATCTAATCTCTTTCCTTCTTCTATCCGCAGATGGTTAACACACGATATGGAGATGAGCCAACAGAAGAGTCTGTAGCTCCCATTAATGAGCCAGCAGAGGAGTTCGTAACAAGTGGTTGGGGTCGAGGCAGGGGTAGAGAAAGACAAAGGGGCATACGTCGAGGAATGGTAGCACCTGCTAGGGATGGAGCCCTAGTTGAGAATGTTCCCAGGGAAGAGGCTCCTCCTGCACCTCACGAAGAGGTAAAAGAGAATATGGAGATGGAAGACGAGGATGATGTTGGACCAGAGGAGAATACACAGGCAGAGACTAGAGGTCTTCCTCCTTTAGACCAAGTGTTAGCTCAGCAGATCATTACTTTTCTAAAGGGGTTGGTCGACCCTGAAGTCCTTCCCACATTACAAGCGGCTCAACCTCCAGTCAACCCCCCATTGTTATTACGGTTCCCAAGGTGGGTGGAGCAGTAGACACTGATACCTTTTTTTGTCCCCTGTTCTGTTATGTGATGACTGGTACTGAGCATGAGATATTGACTAAGTTTCTGAAGCTGAAGCCGTCGATGTTCCTTGGTTCTGAGAGTTGGATGCTTGTGAGTTCATTCTGGATTGCTATGAAAGGCTTCACAAGTTAGGCATTGTACACCAGAATGGGGTAGAGTTCGTGACCTTCAAGCTTCAGGGTGAGGCTAAGCAGTGGTGGAGGGCCAATGTGGAATGCAGATCACCATTATTGCCCACACTCACTTGGACGCAGTTTCATGCTCTGTTTCTAGAGAAATATGTGCCTCAGAATTTGAGGGATCGCAAAAAGGATGAGTTCATGGCCTTGGAGCAGGGTGGTATGTCTGTAGCTGCATATGAGGCTAAATTTCATGCCTTGTCTAGATATGCTACACAATTGGTGTCTACAGAGAAAGAGAGAATTCATCTATTTGTCAAGGGACTAAACCCTGAATTATAGGTATTGTCTATTCACATGACCTCTGCAGGTTTTAATTAGGTGAGAGACTTTGTGAACAAAGTGGATGGGCAGGCCAAGGCATTGGCTAAGAATCCCAAGAGCACAGTTTTATGCCTTTCTGAGCAAGACCAAGGCTGAGGCGTCTGATGCAGTGATCACATGTACTACTCTTGTCTATGACTGGATGGCTACTATTTTGTTTTATCCGAGTTCTACTTATTCATGTGTCAGTTAAGTTTGCCTTAGAATTTGATGCAGGTTGTGATGTGTTTGATGCCCCCATCTATGTTTCTACCCAGTTGGAGAGTCTATCATAATCACCCATGTATATCGTGCTTGTCCTGTCTTGTTTATGGGTTTTTCAGACTTAGGCTGATTTGGTTATTCCTGATATGATTGACTTTGATATAATCTTAGGCATGACTTGGATGTCCCCCTATTATGATGTGCTTAATTGTAATGCTAAGTCGATAACTCTAGAGATCCCAGGTAGGGAAAGGTTAGAGTGGGAAGGGGTGTACAAGCCTAAGCCAGATAAGGCATATCTTTCGTTCGGGCTAGGAAACTTGTGGGGCAGGGGTGTTTGGTGAATTTGGCTCATATTCAAGATGTTGATGTCGGGTCTCCCTCTATTGAGTCTATTTCTGTAGTGTTTGAATTCAAGGAAGTGTTTCCTACCGACTTGCCTGGTATGCCTCCGGATAGGGATATACATTTTTGCATTGACTTGGAACCCAACACTCGCCCCATCTCCATTCCCCCTATCACATGGCTCTGGCAGAATTGAGAGAGCTTAAAGCTCAAATCCAGGAGCTTCTTGATAAAGGTTTCATCTGTCCTAGTGCTTCCTAGTGGGGTGATCCTGTCTTGTTTGTTAAGAAGAAGGATGGTAGAATGAGGATGTGCATAGACTATCGACAGTTGAATCGGGTTACCATTCGAAATAAGTATCTGTTGCCTCGGTAGATGATCTTTTTGACCAGTTGCAGGGTGCATCAGTGTTCAATAAAATGGACCTAAGGTGTAGTTACAATCAATTAAAGATTAGGCCTGAAGATGTACAAAAAACAGCATTCAGGACCCGCTATGGGCACTATGAGTGTTTAGTGATGTCGTTTGTGTTGACCAATGCACCTTCAATTTTCATGAGTTTGATGAATGGGGTATTCAAACCATTCCTGGATTCTTTTGTTATTGTCTTTATTGATGCCATTTTGGTGTATTTGAAGAGTAGTGAAGAGCATGTCAACCATCTTTGTATTGTTTTGGATGTTTTTGGGAAATACAAGTTGTATACCAAATTTTCCAAGTGTGAGTTTTGGTTGAATTCAATTATCTTTTTGGGGCATGTGGTTTCAAGGGGTAATGGTAGATCTCCAAAAGATCAAAGCAGTCAAGAACTGGGTCTGACCTAGTTTTGTGACTGAAGTTAGGAGTTTTATGGGGATCACCGGCTACTATCGATGGTTTGTGAAGAATTTTGCTTCTGTCGCCATGCATTTTACAAGGTTGACCCAAAATGAGGTGCCTTTCGAGTGGACTGACAAATGTGAAGAGAGCTTCCCAAGGCATAAGGCTCTTTTGACCGCAACACCTATTCTGGCACTGCCGATGGAAGGTAAAGATTTCATTATTTATTGTGATGTTTCATATTCGGATTTGGGTGCTGTGTTGATGCAGGATAATGCATCACGGCAGCTGAAGGTGCATGAGAGAAACTACTCGATGCATGATTTGGAGTTGGCAGAGGTAGTGTTTACCCTCAAGATCTGGCGGCATTACCTTTATGGTGTCAAGTGCGAGGTGTTTACTGACCATCGTAGTCTACAATATGTATTCACTTAGAAGGACCTGAATGTGGATGGAGTTACTCAAGGATTATGATGTTACCATCTAGTATCATCCGGGTAAGGCTAACGTGGAGGAAGACGCATTAAGACAGAAGATGATGAGTATGGGTAGTCTAGCTTGCTTGGGTGTGTTCAAGCGACCCTTAGAAAATGAGATTCAAACCTTAGAGTCTAAGTTCATGCATTTGGGAATCTAAGAGAAAGGTTGGGTGTTAGCCAGCATTGAGGTTAGGCCCACATTTATTGAGGAGATCAAGGCCAAGCAGTTTGAGGATGAGAGTTTGAATGAGCTCAGAAAGAAGACAGTGTCAGGCAATGCACAAGATACGGCTCTTGACGCGGGTGGTCTGCTTAGTTTTAAAGGAAGAATTTGTATTTGTCGAGTGTATGACTTGATTCAGAAGATATTGACAGAATTCCGTGGTTTGCGGTATTCCATTCATCTGGGTGTGACCAAGATGTACCGAGATTTGGACCGACTTTATTGGTGGTCTGGCATGAAGAAAAACATAGTTGAATTTGTGGCTAAGTGCCAAAATTTCCAGCAAGTAAAGTCTGAGCAGCAAAGGCCTACAGGTTTGCTTCAGCGAATGCCAATTCAGGAATGGAAGTGGGAGAGGATAGCTATGGATTTCGTGGTTGGTCTTTCCAAGACCTTAGGGAAGGTTGATTCCATTTGGGTGGTGGTTGATAGACTGACTAAGTGAGCCCACTTAATTCCAGTCAGAGTAGACTATAATGCTCAGCAGTTGGCTAAGGTTTATGAGAAGGAGATAGTGAGGCTGCACGGGGTGCCCCTTTCAATCATCTCAGACCATGGTACGCAGTTCACATCAAAGTTTTAGAGAAAATTGCATGAGGAGTTGGGCACTAAACTCACTTTAGCACAACCTTCCATTCACAGATGGACAACCAGTCAGAGAGAACTATTCAAGTGTTAGAAGACATGTTGAGGGCATGTGTGATTGACTTTGGAGGGAATTGGGATAAGTTCCTACCATTGTGTGAGTTCTCCTATAATAATAGTTACCACTCCAGCATTGAAATGGCACCGTTTGAGCCCCTTTATGGGAGAGGGTGTAGATAACCCATAGGGTGGTTTGAGGCTGGAGATGTGAAACCGTTGGGGGTTGATTTGGTGAAAAATGCTCAGGATAAGGTGAGAAGCATCCAAGCTAAGCTTCTAGTAGCTCACAGTCGACAAAACAAGTATGCAGCCTGTAAGGTAAGGGACATGACGTTTCAGGCTGGTGAGCAAGTCCTTTTAAAAGTGTCACCCAAAAAAGGAGTGATGAGATTCGGCAAGAAGGGAAAGCTTAGTCCTCGATACATCGGACCATTTGAGATTCTTGATTGTGTAGGGCCGGTGGCTTATAGGTTGGCTTTATTGCCTAGCCTATCTGGGGTCCACCCAGTGTTCCATGTGTCTATGTTAAAGAAGTATCATGGGGACGGAGATTACATCATAAAATGGAACTGAATTTTGTTAGACAAAGACATGCCGTATGAGGAAGACCTGGTTGCAATTATTGACGATGTTCGGAAGCTGAGGACCAAGGAGATAATGTCCGTGAAAGTTCGATGAAAGCATCATTTGGTTGAGGACACTACTTGGGAAATTGAGAAGGAAATACGAGACAAGTATCCCAGTTGTTCGACGATCCAGGTACTACTCTGCTCTTACCATAGCCAGTTTTTCCTAGTTTATCACTCGGGGATGAATGATGGGTAAATTAGTATCTATTGTAATGACATGTTCCCGTCATTATGGTAAAGCCAATTAGAAAGAAATTTAGGCCAGAAAACTTCTGGGTAGTAACTTCGCACTTCTGTACATGGTCGTAGTATGTCATGTCGTCTCCTCCCCACTGCATCGAAGAGTACCTATGCACTATGTTCCGGTTCACTGATAAGGAAGATAGCGTTGGGGTGGGGGTCTACGATGTGATACTCAAGTAAGGTCTAGGGAAATCTGGTAATGGATGTGGGATTTAATTATGAATTTGATCATATGAGTGAATAGCCAAAACTGTAAGAAGTTTGTACGGCTTTACAAAATCAAATTCGGGCGAGTAGAACTCCCGTAACTAATCTTGGCGTGAAAGGGAAGTTTCAAAACGTCAAGGGTTGAAGGTGTGTTGCGAAATGGGAGCTTGGAACTCAAATTCCTAGTTTATGTCTATGTGCAAGCTGCCGGGGCGGGATTAATCCCTCCAGGGTGGGGCCACTGTGGCGGGTTGGGGTCCGCTATGGCGGAGCAGTCGCGACTTGAACCGGGAAAAACCCCAAAAATGTTATTTTTTGCAAAAGTTTGTTCTTAAGAGATAAGGAACGACCCAAGATAGTTTCTTGATAGATTTCCATGAATTCTAATGCTAAAGGTAAGATAATTACTCCCTTAATCTGTATTTCGATTCTTAGAACATAAAATCTTAGGTAATTATCGTTAGGGGAGGGTTTTGGCTTGAAGTTAATGGAGTAAAAAACCCTAATTGAACATTAGGATCTTGGGTTTGGCCTTGGGTTGATAATTTTTGTTATAATCTGGGTAAATTAGACCTTGTTTAGTGATCCTTGCGTTTATAGCGTGTTTCAGGTTAAGAACAAGCTGAAAGACTCCAAAAATGGAAGGCTCACGTGTCTTAGGAGTATTCAGGTTTGGTTTTGAGATAGGTTATGGTTCAATTTCCTGTTGTGTGATATATGTCGGTTAATTGCTTTATTGTATGCATGCATGTATGACAATAGGGAAATGTGAATCGAATCTAATGAAATGAATATGTGGGAACAATTGCATGCCATGAACCTGTTACTTGCGTGTGTGCCTGTGTGTACTGTTCATTATGGGTGTGATTATGACTGTGGTTGTACTGACTAGACCGGGTATCACGTTTTGACACATACATTGGATCGGGTGTCACGTTCCAACACATATATTGGACCGGGTGTCACATTCTGACACATGTATATTGAATCGGGTGTCACATTCCGACACACTAATAGTTTGAGTGTGGGTTCCATTAGAGGGCCACTTGTGATTATTACATTCATATTTGTCTGTCATTGATACTAGAAAATTGTATGTTTCTCCTAAAATGATAACTGAATTATGCATTCTATATATGTGTGTTTACTGTGTTGTAATTACTTGCTTATGTTCCGCTTACTGGAGTAGCCACGTGATCCTACCAGTATAATGTGGTTTATGTACTGATACTGCATTTGCTCGTTCTTTGTTGAGTATAGGGAATCTTCAAGCGGCTACTGATAGACCTCAGCTAGGGGATCATTGTCTGAGACCGGATTCGAGGGTGAGCTAGTTCTTTCAGGCTGCCATGGATCCTTTATTTGCTTAGTCCATTCTTTTCGTACTCAGACTATATAGTTAGACTTATTCGTATGTTTAGTATCGGGATTCTACCCCCCTTTTTCTTAGAATTGTTGATTTGTAGAGTTTTGGTACAATGACTTTCAGTTTCTAGGGGTTGAATATCCGAAATAGTTATGTTTGGTTGTTTATTTAAACTTTCGGAGTTTATGGGAACTCTATATTAATTCGTCATTTAAACATGCTTTCGTATCTTTAGATGTTTTAGTTTCTTTAAGTTTCTTAGTTGGGTTGTAGTAGTGGTTCTCCCACCGGAGGGTTAGTGTGTGTGCCAATTACGGCAGTCTGGGTAGTGAAAGTTATGCCTCGGTTGATTGTTGAACTCGAGTAGTAAAGTTTCAATTTCCTAATGAGCCTGTTCTAGAGTTGAGGAGTAGATCAACATTGCCTAAGAGTTGTTTCATTTCATACCTTAAGGCAAAAAAATTAGTCTCTAAGGGGTTCATCTATCACTTAGTCCAATTTAATAACTCTAGTGTGGAGACACCGCCTATTCAGTTAGTTCCAGTTTTGAGTGAGTTTCCCGAGGTCTTTCCAGATGATCTTCTTGGAGTCTATCCTGACAGAGAAATAGACTTCGGAATAGATATTATTATCGATACTCGGCCTAGCTCCATTCCACCATATAGAATGGCTCCAGCTGAGTTAAAAGATTTAAAAGAGAAGTTGAAAGATCTTCTTGATAATGGCTTCATTTGACCTGGTGTCTCACCTTGGGGCACTTCGGTCTTATTTGTGAGAAAGAAAAAATGTTTTCTTAGGATGTGTATTGACTACCACCAATTGAACAAGGTCACTATCAAGAATAAGTATCCACTTCCCAAAATTGATGATCTTTTTGATCAACTTCAGGGTGCCACTTGCTTTTCTAAGATAGACCTTAGATCTGGCAATCATCAGTTGAGAGTAAGGGAAAGTGACATCCCGAAGACAACATTCAGGACCTGTTATGGTCATTATGAGTTTCTTGTAATGTCTTTTGGTTTGACTAATGCTCCTGCAATGTTCATGGACCTTATGAACAGACTGTTTAAGCCATATCTGGACATGTTTGTTATCGTGTTTATTAATGACATCCTGATTTATTCGAGGAGTGAGGAGGATCACACTAGCCATCTTAGAGTAGTTCTCCAAACTCTCAAAGATAGAGAGTTGTATGCTAAATTTTCTAAATGTGTGTTTTGTCTTGAGTCAGTGGCGTTCGTAAGCCACATTGTGTCTGGTGAAGGGATTCGAGTTGACACTCAAAAGATTGAAGTTGTGTAGAACTGGCTCAGACCCACATCTCCAATTGATATAACAAGTTTCTTGGGATTGGCTGGTTACTATAGAAGGTTTGTCGAGGGGTTTTCATCTATTTCATCCCCGTTTACAAAGTTGACTCAGAAGACAGTAAAGTTTCAATGGTCTGAAGATGTGAGAAAAACTTTCAAGAATTGAAAACTCGGTTAACTACTGCCCTAGTACCAGAGGGTACAAAAGGCTTTGTTGTGTATTGTGATGCGTTTAGAGTTGGACTTGGTTGTGTATTGATGCAGAATGGTAAGGTTATAGCCTATGTCTCTAGACAACTTAAGATTCATGAGAAGAAGTACCAACTCATGATCTAAAGTTGGCTGCTGTAGTATTTACTTTGAAAATATGGTCACTATCTATACATTGTTCATGTAAATGTGTTCACTGATCACAAGAGTCTCCAGTCAGAAAGAGCTTAATCTCAGACATAGGGGTGGTTAGAGTTGCTCAAGGATTATGGAATGAGTATCCTCTATCACCCAGGTAAGGCTAATGTGATTGCTGATGCTTTGAGCAGGTTATCTATAAGAAGTACTGCCCATGTTGAGGAGGTCAAGAAAGAATTGGCCAAAGATGTGCACAGACTTGCACATTTGGGAGTCCGTTTGTTAGATTCCAATGAGGGTGGAGTGGTGGTGATGAATGGGGCTGAATCATCATTAGTATCTGAGGTGAAGGAGAAACACGACCAAGACCCCGTTTTACTTGAATTAAAAGTGAATATTCATAAGCAAAAGGTGATGGCTTTTGAACAAGGGGGAGATGGTGTATTGAGGTATCAAGGTAGGTTGTGTGTACCAAGGGTGGATGAACTCCAGGAGAGGATCATGGAAGAAGTTCATTGTTCTAGTTATTCGATCCATCCCGATTCCACAAAGATGTACCATGACTAGAGAGAAGTCTATCGCTGGAGTAGTATGAAGAGGTGTATTGCAGATTTCGTTCTCAAGTGCCCAAATTGCCAACAAATCAAGGTAGAGCATCGAAGGCCTGGTGGTGTGGCTCTGTTTATAAAGATCTTCCAGAATGGAAGTGGGATAGGATGAATATGGATTTCATTACTGGCTTGCCGCGATCTCACATTCAACATGATTCAATTTGGGTGATTGTAGATCGGATGACCAAATCAACCCATTTTTTGTCGGTTAAGACTATATTTTTGGCAAAATATTATGCCAGATTATATATTCAAGAGATAGTCCAACTTCACGAAGTTCTTGTGTCCATCATTTCATATAGAGGCACACAATTCACCGCATAATTTTGGAACTATTTCAAGAAAGGTTAGGGTTCGAAGGTAAATTTGAGTACTACTTTCTATCCTCAAACTGATGGTAAAGCATATTGTACGATTCCAACTTTAGATAATATGTTGAGGGCTTGTGTGATTGATTTCAAATGCAATTAGGATGATCACTTACCTCTCATAGAATTTGTTTACAACAATAGCTATCACTCTATCATCCAGATGGCTCTTTTCGAGGCCTTTTATGAGCGAAAGTGTAGATCTCCTATTGGATGGTTTGAGGTTGGTGAAGCTGAGTTGATAAGGCCAAACTTGGTTCATCAAGCCACGGAGAAGGTGAAGATTATTCAAGAAAGGTTGAAAACATCGCAAAATAGTTAGAAATCCTATACAAATGTTAAGAGAACAGACTTAGAATTTGAGGTTGATGATCGGGTTTACTTGAAGGTTTCACCCATGAAGGGTGTTATGAGATTTGGTGAGAAAGGGAAGCTCAGTCCCCGGTACATTGGTTCTTACAGGAGATCCAAGTGGATTGGCAATGTAGCTTATGAGTTGGAGCTATCGTCAGAGTTAGCAGCAGTCCATATGGTAATCCACATTTCTTTGTTGAAGAAGTGTATAGGTGATCCTTCACTTATTATACCTACTGAGAATATTGGTATTAAGGACAACCTATCTTATGAGGAGATACCCGTTCAGATTCTAATTTGCCAAGTTCGCAAGTTGAAAACCAAGGAGGTTGCATCCGTCAAGGTCTTATAGAGGAATCAATTTTTTGAGGAAGCTACTTAGGGGATTGAGGAGGATATGAAGAAGATTTACCCACATCTCTTTATTTCCGGAGAAATTCCAAACTAATGTATTAACTCTTTTCTTGGTACTTTTTAAGTGGATATATTGAGTATATGTAAATTGCGTGTTGCATGCTTGGGATGAGGTTGTTAAATGTATTCCACCCCCTCTTCTATTTAGTGTGATCTCATTCGAGGACGAATGCTCCCAAGGGGGATATATTGTAACAACTTGAACTTTGGTCAGTTTTTTAAGTTTTGGGTCCAATTCAAATGACCATAACTTTCAGTACAGGATGAATTGGGTGGCCCATGAGGTATCAAATCAAAGGTTTTTATGTCCTCTCTACAATGCCGCCAAGTTTTCTAAATTCTGAGTTTGGATGAAGGAGTTGTGCCTGTTTGAGTGTTGCCTCTCTAGTTAAGGCATTTTCATCTGTTTTAAGGAGGGGTATTTTGGTATTTTTCTTACTCCACTAGCCTAGCACGTTTTTTCACCCAAATAAGGGTCTAAACTGATTGACATCAGTTCTCATTCATTCCAAAAGAGGGTTGTTAAAGAGAAGTTTAAGAGGAGAAAAGAAAAAAAGATTCAAGCATTCTTTCAAGAACTTGAAGATTTTGCCAAGAACTTGGTTCTTTTGAGGTATGTAAGCTCTCACAGTGTTGGGTTTGTTCACCCTCACACCAATCATGTAATTTTTATGCATAAATTCATTCTTGAGGTTGGTTGATTTGAATTCTTGAGATTCTCTTGTGGTTTTAGCTTCATTCTTTAACAATGGAGTCTTGTTGAGTTCTTGAGGTAAGGGTCTTGCGAATGAGTGTTTTTCTTGATGGATTTCAATGGGTTTTTGATTAATTTGTTGGGTTTATTAATCCAAACGAGTTTAGGAGGAAATCATTCGATTCTAGATGAGTTAGGTCTTGAATTGAGCAAGAAATATTCGTCAAAGTTCTGGGTTTGGGGTGGGGCATTGCGCCCCCAAGGCGCTTGGAGGGCTGGCGCCATGCACCTGCAGTGCGCCCCAACTAACCCCAGTAATTGGAGGCCTGATGCGGCGCGCCAGAAAGGTG